>JAANYP010004214.1:0-51956 GCA_020465985.1 Centrapalus pauciflorus
AGGCCAACCCAAAACCAATTTGGTTTGGGTTTACTCCACTGCTAACTAAGCTGTTATTTGTGCAGGGCAACCACAGGTCTCCTCATAGGACAAGATGGCATCTGGACAGTGGATGCTCTAGGCACATGACAGGCAATTCTGATTGCTTGTCAAATTTCAAAGGTTTTGATGGAGGTTTTGTTGCATTTGGAGGCAACTCAAAAGGAGGTAAGGTTACAGGTAAAGGTACTGTTAATGCAGGCAACATGACATTCCATGATGTTCTGTATGTTGAACAGCTTAAGTACAATTTATTGAGTGTCTCTCAAATCTGTGACAAAAAAAACATTGTTCTGTTCACAGATTCTGAGTGCATTGTTCTTTCAAAGGATTTCAAAATTCCTGAAAATCTTGTTTTACTTAGAACACCAAGAAAGGACAATGTTTACTGCCTAGACACAGCTCTTTTGCCTAAATCAAATACTTTAAGCTGTTTAATATCCAAAGCATCATCAAATGAGTCTGCTCTTTGGCATAGAAGGATGTGTCACATGAACTTTAAGTCCATGAATGATTTAGTTAAAAAGAATCTGGTAAGAGGATTACCACAAAAGGAGTTCATTTGTGATGATCATTGTGTAGCATGTCTTAAAGGTAAGCAACACAAAACTTCTCATAAGGCCAAAGAAGTAAATTCAATCTCATCTGTTCTTCAGTTGTTACATATGGATCGATTTGGTCCAACATCTGTTTTGAGTTTGAATAAAAGGGCATACTGTTTAGTCATTGTTGATGATTTCACCAGATTTACTTGGGTTTACTTTCTTAGGTCCAAAGATGAAACTGCTGAGCTAGTTAAATCTTTTATCCTTAAGATAGAAAACCAATCCAATTCCAAAGTTAAGGTGATAAGATCAGACAATGGAACTGAATTTAAAAATCAAATTCTAAACAGTTTCTGTGAGTCCAAAGGCATTGCTAGACAATATAGTGCACCAAGAACACCACATCAAAATGGTGTAGCTGAAAGAAAGAACAGAACATTAATTGAGGCTGCTAGAACAATGCTAGCTGATTCAAATCTGCCAATGACTTTCTGGGCAGAAGCTGTTAATACAGCCTGTTATGTTCTAAATAGGGTTCAAGTAGTTCAATCACAAGGGAAAACTCCCTATGAGTTATTCCATAACAGAAGTCCCCTAATAGCTTTCTTCAAGCCTTTTGGATGCCCATGTACTATTCTTCACACTAAGACTCACTTAGGGAAGTTTGAGAGTAAGGCTGAAGAAGGATTCTTTGTAGGATACTCAACTCAAAGCAAAGCCTATAGAGTATACAACAGTGTGTCTAAAATAATTGAAGAAAGTGCCAATGTTGAATTTAATGAAAATACTGCTAATATGAAAGGCACTGGTCCTGATTGGTTGTTTGATTTAGATTCACTAACAAATTCTCTGAGCTTTGTTGAGTATACTGCAGGATCTGATGCATACAGGGTTGAAGCTGCTAACACAAATTCTCATGCTGCCAATACAATTTCTCATGCTGTTGGCACAAAGTCTCAAACTGCTGCAGATTCAACAAGTTGGGATGATTTCACCACTCTACCACTTCTGTCTTGTGATCCTCCAGGGGTCCTGAATGATACAAATCCAGACACTGAAGTGCCACTCCAAAGTTCTGAAAGAACAACTCCAACACAACAGGAAACAGTCCCAGATTCAAGTCAAGCTGTTTCAGAAACTGAACCACTCACTGGTTCTGATGGAGATGATACAAACCTTGGAACTTCCTTTCAAACAGAGAGAGAGCCCACACTAAGAGTTCACAAGTATCACCATCTCAATCAAATACTGGGTGATCCAAGCACTCCTGTTCAAACAAGGAAGATGGTTCACAATTAGACTGCTGCTGCTGAACAAGCAGTTACTGAATTCAGTCTAGCTGCTTTTGAACATGCCTGTTTCATGTCTCAATTGGAACCTAAAAAGGCATCAGAAGCATTAAAAGATTCATCCTGGATTGAGCTATGCAAGAAGAGCTTTTACAGTTCAAAATTCAGAATGTATGGACTCTGGTGGATCTTCCTAAAGGTAAGATAGCAATAGGTACAAGATGGGTGTTCAGAAACAAGAAGGATGAGAGAGGGATAGTCATCAAGAACAAATCAAGACTAGTAGCACAAGGGTACACTCAAGAAGAAGGAATAGATTATTATGATGTCTTTGCTCCAGTAGCAAGAATTGAAGCCATCAGACTATTTCTAGCATATGCAAGTTTCAAAGGCTTTAAAGTGTATCAAATGGATGTTAAGTCTGCTTTCTTGTATGGGACAATTGAAGAGGAAGTGTATGTGTGTCAACCTCCTGGTTTTGAAGACTACAAGTATCCAGACAGGGTGTACAAGCTAGACAAAGCTCTCTATGGTCTTCACCAAGCCCCCAGAGCATGGTATGACACACTGTCATCATATCTTCTACAGAATGGATTCAAGAGAGGCACTCTGGACAAAACACTCTTCACTAAATCCATCAAAGCTGAGATTCTACTTGTCCAAATCTATGTTGATGACATCATCTTTGGCTCAACTAATGATAGTTTGTGCAAAGAATTTGAGGCCCTAATGCACAAAAAGTTTCAAATGAGTTCAATGGGGGAACTCACATTCTTTCTAGGGCTGCAGGTTAAACAGAAGCCTACTGGTCTATTCATAAGTCAATCAAAGTATGTCAAAGACATACTGGAAAAGTTTGGCTATCAAGACACAAAGGTTGCAAGCACTCCAATGGATCCTCATAAACAGCTCCATACAGACAAAGATGGCATAGATGTGGACATTCATCTATACAGATCCCTTATAGGATCTCTCATGTATCTAACATCTTCAAGACCTGATATTATGTTTGCTGTCTGTGTGTGTGCTAGGTTTCAATGCTCTCCAAAGGATTCTCACTTGGTTGCTGTTAAGAGAATCTTTAGATATCTTAAAGGCCAACCACATTTAGGTCTATGGTATCCTAAAGACTCTCCTTTTGAACTAACTGCTTACTCTGACAGTGACTATGGTGGATGCAACATTGACAGAAAATCCACAACTGGTGGATGTCAATACTTAGGAGCAAGACTGGTCTCTTGGCAATGCAAAAAGCAAACAACTGTCTCCACATCATCCAATGAAGCAGAATACGTAGCAGCTGCAAGCTGCTGCTCCCAGGTAATGTGGATTCAAAATCAGCTAAGAGACTATGGTATGAATTTCTTATCCACTCCTATTTATATTGACAATTCAAGTGCAATTAGCATTGTGCAAAACCCAGTGAAATTCCCAAAAACCCAGCAAAACCCACTTCATCAGAGATTGTAATGAAAAGAAGTTAATCCAAGTTACCAAAATACATACAGATGATCAGCTAGCTGATCTATTTACAAAACCTTTTGATGTGGGAAGGTTCACTTTCCTAATATCAAATATTGGTATGGTAAACATGGATTAATTGGATTTCATTATTATCGACTCAGTATGCTAATTTAAGGGGGAGACACTGTTACATTGAAAAGTTGCACAATTTTACACTAACAGCATGAGTATTTTCTCATGCTGCTAGTTCATTTTCTCGGACTGCTAGTTATTTTCACTTGATCTGTCAAAGTGTGCAGGGTATTTGGGTAATTTTTCAAATGTGTGCGCGGGACCCAACCTTTTCGAAACCTTTAAAGGTCCCAGTTTCGTTCAGTTGTAACTACCAGTTACATATTTTTCTTCCACGGCCTTCTACTTTCTCTCTGAACGAATCACACATTCTTCTTTCAAACCCTACAACCATCGTTTGTTCATCCATGGAGTTCGTAAAAGAGCATAATTGCCTACCATACACCCTAAAACACTCTGAACTTCAACCGTTTCATGCAATGATGGATTTCCTCAGGCACTCCCATATTCATTATGCCCTAACCATAAACCCTACTATATACATCTCCCATATTGAACAGTTTTGGAATCATGCTTCTGTTCAAACCATCAATGGAGTGCCTACTCTCATATCCAAGATTGATGGAACTGTCATCAATATCACTGAGGAATCCATCAGACATCACTTGCATCTTCAAGATGCCTCAGGTATGACCGACCTATCCCTTCAAGCTTTACATTTTGGTCTTCAAAACATTGGTTATAGGGGCCCTGTTGATTCTTTTACTTTCTTAAAAGCCCATTTTTCTCCTAAATGGAAATTTCTTGTACATATTCTTCAGCAGTGTATGAGCCCCAAAAGAACTGGTTGGTCAGAATTTTCTTCTAACATTGCCACTGCCTTAGTGTGCTTTTCAACAGGCCAACGGTTCAATTTTTCAAACATGATTTTTCAGGGGATGTTAAGGCATCATTCCCTAAAGAATGGGAAGTTTTTAATGTATCCAAGATTTTTGGCAGAAATCATTGCACACACCTGCACTACTTCTCATTTACATAAGAGGATACATATTTCCCATAGGCACTCACTATCTTCTATCAAAAGGCTGATAAAGCCAAGTGCCAATTTTGTAAGTGTAGATGCTCCATTGCCCTCTGCAACGATGAACATCATTTCAGGAAACAGAGGAGAGGGTCTTGAGCAGGCTCAGCCTAACATTAATGCTACAACCCCAAGACCCCAACCCACTCCTCATGATACAAATAATCCCTCTGATCCTTTTGTACAGCCAACATGCCTACTCAGAAACACATACAAAAGAAAAAGGGGACCAGGAGCTCCTTCCTCCTCCTCCCATCAGCAAGAGCCATATATCCCTGTGCAGGAGGATATTCCTGCACAGCATATCCAATGGGAACCACTAGAGGAAACTCCCATCCTCACTCAGGAGGTGAACATCTCTTCAGAAATGGTTCATATGGGTTCTGTGGCTGGCACTACTGATGTCTCTGCAAAAGAGGCACAGGACAGTGCCAACATAGCTAAGACCACGCCCATGGCAACAGCATGTGTGCCAACACAAGCTGGAAGTCCCCAGAACCAAGAAAAGAGGGGCCCAGAGGTTTCTACTTCTGGTATTAATGTCAGTGATAGATCACAAGCACCACAGGTGTTTTCTGATCTTGAGACTAGTCTGCAACTTATGCTTTTGACGGATCCCAAGCTGAAACCTGTTGTAGATATGTTGGAATACCAAATGTCCATCATTGCTGCACAGGGTGCACAAATAATGGCCCTAAAGCAATCAGAAATGGCTCAAAATCAGAGGATGGATTATCTTCATAAAGGGTTTACCCTTTGTGGAAATAAGCTCATTCAATTAGAGCGTTTGATTCAAACCCAAGGGGCAAAGGTTGTTGGTCCTTCTGACCAAACCAATGCTTCCAAAAAGGGGGAGAATCAGGAGGTTCCTAAATCAGTCCAAGCAGCTCCAACAACAACAACAGTCCAAGTAGCACCAACAGTCCCAGTTTCTAGGCTAGCAGTCCCAACAGCTTCTCAAGCTGTTAGCCTAGAAACTCAAGCTGCTCCTTCAAAAGTCACTGGAGTTGTGATCAGGGAAGGCATTCAAGCTCCATCAAGTACAGTCCAAGCAACATCCTCTTCTGTAAAAGACAAGGGCAAGGGCATTCTCATTGAGTCTCCAAAGCACAAATTCTCCTCCAAAGAAGCCCAGATTGCCTTTGATGCTGAAGTTGCCAAGAAATTGGTAGAAGAAATGGACAAAGAATTAGATCAGCAAGCCCAGCCCCCAATAGATGATGATGAGACATTAGGTGATTACCTAAAGGGGTTTATGGGCAAACAAGGTGAAAAGAAGAGAAAGATGCCAACAGGGCACACCAAGGCTGAGCATAGAAGATTTCTTATCAATTTTGCCTTTGCAGCAGGTATTCCAAAGAAAATGGCTCAGTCCATGTCTACTGAAAGGCTGCAGGAGATTCATGACAAGGAGATGGACAAAAGAAAGAGAACAAAAGTCTCTCTAGAAGCTCAACCATCCCAAGAAGTCCAACTATCAACTCAATCAGTCCAAACTAAAGCTGCTACCAGTGCTCCTGTTCCTACTGAACAAGCTGTTGCATCTATTCCTACATCTGATCCATCCTCACAAGCAAAGCTATATCAAGTTAAAAGAGTGCTGTTTGATCAACAACTGCAAAAAGCCATGGAGATAGAGAAGTTGATTGATCAGCATGATTTTACAAAGCCTCAAATCAATTACTGGTTTGCTAAGTCCCTGGATGACCGTAACTTGAGAGTTAAGTTTGTGGTAAGAAGGGAGTCTGGACCAGAAGAAGAATATGATACATTTTGGCAGATGGTTTAGAAGTTGACCAGAGATGAGCTTATCAGAATGCACAACATTGGGTCTGTATCACAAGTTAGATCTGCTCTACCACAAGTGAAGCAAGTAATTAAAGATCTAAAATCAATTGTTGACCCTGAATTTGCAAGGAAAGAAATAGAGGATGCTGTGAAGAAGGGGAAGAAGGTCAAGCAAGTTGATCAGTTTGTCAAGTCAAGGACATACAGAATCAAATTTTCAGATGGACCTGGTATATTCTTCAATCTCGAATTTTATGATTTACCAAAAGATATGCTACTTCAGATAAAATCTGTTAGGGTATCTTGTGATAGAGATGAGATGAAGAAAGAATTTTTGAAGGCTGTAGATCATAAACTTGCACAGTTGTAAGTTTTTGAAAGCCTTGGTTTGTGAATAACAGTTTACTTTTTCATTTCCAATTTTGTATAGAACTTAAAGTCTTGTGTAAAGAATTTAAGTTAGGGGGAGATTGTTGGGAAATAGTTTAAGTACATTCAAACTGTTAGTTAGACTTCTCAGACTGTTAGTAGATTTTTCATGTAAATACAAAGTTCATGCTGCTAGTTGAAGAAACTCGAGCTGCCAGTGTAAAAGTTCAAGCTGCCAGAGCAAAACAACTCAAGCTGCTCAGTTCATGCTGTCAAGAGATTCAAGCTGCTCAACAGTTTCATAAACAGAAAGTGCTGATTTTCAGGAAAGATATCTACACGAAGATTCCAGCATATCTACTATCAGAGAAGTCATAGTCCTTCAAGGAAACAAGTCCAAAAAGCAATATAAATACAGAGAATAGGTCATTCTATTGTATAGAAGTATATAGAAGTTTTCTGCGTATTTTTGAGTCTGTAATTGCTTTATTGTTTAAGTTTTCATAAGCCTCTAAGGTTGTAAAACCCTAAGAACAGTCTGTGTTCTTCGTCTAATCAAACAGATTAGAGGTGATTGTAATCATTGAATTCAGCAATACAAACAGTCTTGATTACTTCTTATGTTTTATGCTTCATTGGTTCTGAAAGTTTTTGTTAAAATAATTAAGTGTTATTCCGCAAACTTCTTAATTAAACTTTGATTCAAAGCAAGATTATTGATTTATACTCTGATAAATTTCAAATCAGTTAATCTTGGTTATTCAGTTTTAGATCCTGACAAAGTAAAGCCTGAGTTCTGCTTCTTGCTACATCAACTTATCAACTTACCACCAAGGAGTTGACACCCACCTGTTGTGCTTTTTCTATCTACCCTGCAGCCTACAAAATCAGAATATGAATATCCTGTTAGCCCAAGACTTGAGTCTTCGGGATACCAAAGACCCAAGCCTGGTGTACCCTTAAGATATCTGACGATTCTTTTGACAGCAGCTAGACGTGATTCTTTAGGATCATCTTGAAACCTAGGACTAAAACAGGTAGCAAACATAATATCTGGTCTACTAGCAGTTAAATATAGCAAGCTCCCAATCATGCCTCTGTAAGCTGTTACTGAAACAGCTTTGCCACTGGCATCTGCATCCAACTTTACATTGGTTGCCATTGGGGTTTTGATAGGAGAACTTTGATCAAATTTAAACTTTTTCAAAAGATCTAATGTATACTTTCTTTGATTTATGAAATTTCCATTTGAGGTTTGTTTAACCTGTAATCCTAAAAAGAAAGTAAGTTCTTCCATCATACTCATTTCATATTTTGATTTCATGAGTAGTGAAAAATTCTTGCATAACTGCTCATTAGTAGAACCAAATATTATGTCATCCACATAAATTTGAACAAGCATAATATCAGACTTCGCCTTCTTTATGAACAGTGTGGTATCCACTTTACCTCTGGACTAACCATTGCTCATAAGAAAATCAGTTAGATTATCATTCTAGGCTCTAGGGGCTTTTTTTAGACCATAGAGGGCTTTGTCCAACTTATAGACAAAACCTGGATGATGTTCATTTTCAAAACCTGGTGGCTGCTTGACATAGACTTCTTCTTGCAGCTTGGCATTCAAAAATGCACTCTTCACATCCATTTGAAATACCTTCATGCTCTTATGAGCAGCATAGGCTAGAAACAAATGAATTACCTCTAACCTAGCCATAGGAGCAAATGTTTCATCATAGTCAATGCCTTCTTCCTGTCTGTAGCCTTGATCAACTAGTCTTGCCTTATTTTTAATGACATGACCTTGCTCATCCATCTTGTTCCTGAAAACCCATTTGGTGCTAATTATTGTTTTTCCATTAGGAGCAGGGACCAGCTTGCATACTTTGTTTCTCTCAAACTGATTGAGTTCTTCTTGCATGGTAGTGATCCAATTGGCATCTTTCAGTGCTTCATCCACTTTCTTAGGCTCCATCAGGGACACAAAGCTAGAAAACATACAAAAGTTTCCTAAGCTGTCCCATCTTGTTTGCACCCCTTTGTTGATGTCACCAATTATTTGATCATTTGGGTGACACCTGATCCACTTAGGATATAGCCTCAATGAAGATTCTCCTGAGTTATTTGCATCTTCAACAGGTCCTGTTGAGCAGCTCTCAAGATTATCAGACACACTGATATCTTGAGCCTGTTCACTTGTTGAGCATGACTCTTCATTGTTGAACATATCAGCAGAGGATCAAGGAAAATCAGCATTGATTGGTTCAGGACATGATGTTGTAATTATGTTAGTACATTTTTTCACCGTATCAACATAGTCATCATCATGCCCATCATGATTAACAGGTTCCACGCTAGATGTAGTGGAAGCTTTTGAGTCATTTCTTCATTGATGGAATGCATAAGATCATCAAAGTTGAACTCTCCTAAAACAGATTCAGTTGCAGCTTTGGTGGAGGCATTCCTAGACTCTTCACATTGATAGATTCATCTATCACCTTTCTCTTTTTGTTGTATACTCTGTAGGCTTTGGAGATAGTAGAATATCCAACAAACACACCTTCATCAGCTTTGGGTTCAAACTTTGCCAGTTGGTCCCTCTGATTCAGAATGAAGTAGGGACATTGAAACACATGGAAATAGCTAATGTTTGGCCTTCTCCCTTTGATTAACTCATAGGGAGTCTTGTTAAACCTTTTTACCATCAAGGATCTATTTTGGGTGAAGCAGGCAGTGTCGACAGCTTCAGCCCAGAATGATGAAGGTAAACTTGATGCACACAACATGGTTCTAGAAGCTTCAATGAGAGTTCTGTTTCTCCTTTCAGTAACTCCATTTTGTTGGGGTGTTCTTACTGCTGAAAAGTTCTGTGAGATCCCTCTTTCTTCACAATAGTCCTTAAGAGTACTATTTCTGAATTCAGTACCATAATTACTTCTAAGCTGCTTTACTTGAGCAGAGTTCAACATCTCCATCTTTTTCATAAATCCAATGATTTCTCTAGCAGCCTCTCCTTTTCTCTTCAGAAAGAACACCCATGTAAACCTGGAGAACTCATCAACCATTACTAGAGTGTATCTTATTCCTCCTAGACTTAGGAAACTGACTGGTCCAAACAACTCCATGTGGATTCAGAAGAGAGGAGTATCAATAGAGAAATTGTGCTTAGATTTAAAAGATGATTTTCTCTGCTTGCCTTTCTCACAAGCTGTGAAGAGTTTATCCTTAACAAAGGTTATAGAAGGTAAACATGTTACCAACTCTTTCTTACAGAGTTTGTTGATATTCAAGAAGTTCAGGTCTGATAGCCTTTTTTGCCATAACCAGTTGAGGTCTACATTGCTTCTTGAGATAAAGCAGGTTTTAGTTGTGGGATAAGCAGATTTCATGTCCACAACATATACACCTTTCTTCCATTGTTCATACAGCACAACTTTGCCTTGGGGATCCAATATGTAACCAAGGTGCTCATCAAAGTTAACCTTGTAGCCAGCATCACATTGTTGACTCATGCTTACAAGATTATGTTTCAGCCCAGACACATAGGCTACCCTTTTGAATACAGCAGCACATACTTGAAGAGTTCCATATCCTTCTGTGGATCGCTGTACATTGTCACCAAATGTGAGTTTTGGCCCTTTTTCAGGCCTGAGATCACTCAGCAGGTCCTTGCAACCTGTCATGTATCCTGAACAGCTACTGTCCAAGTACCAAACCTGGGATGGTTGTTTGTCCTGCAGAGTGTCATGAGAAAATATTAGTTGTTTTTAGGGGAACTTATCATAGGGATGAGTTCTCTTACTTCATCAACATTTGTTGATGGACCAGTGATATACACACTAATATTTCCTATTTGGATAGTATCAGCTTGGATATCATCCTCATTGACTATGTTACTTCCAACATTACTTGTTTTTTCAATGATGGAACTAGCAGAGTCAACAGGCCTCATGTCCTCAATTTCAGGACAGTCTTTGGCCATATGTGTCTTCTTCCCACACTTATAGCATTTTCTCTTTTTAGCCTTTTTTGAAGAAGAGCCTCCAGAAACAAATTCTGAATTACTTTTGTTGATTCTGTTAGCAGGTTTAGCAAACTTATTACTGTTTTTAGAAGAATCAGCAGTTTGGGTGGAAGGCACAATGGCAACAGCTTTGCCAGTATCTTCTTTCCTCTTTTTGGGAGGACAGATATCAAATACAGGAAGTTTGATTGGCCTTTGACCTTCGACAAGTTTGGGAAACTTATTCCCAAATTTTTCAGGTTGAGCAATGGCTTTGCCTTTGCCCTTACTGAGATGTTATGGATGTTGCCTATCAACATAATCACTGCTTTTGGTCTTGAATGACTTACCTTCATTTATAACCAATTTTCCACTATGATTAATAAAACTTATTTGAAATCAAAGCAGATTTACTTTCAACATGAGACTTACCCCTGTTGAAAGTAGGTTGCTTACATTTTGAAAACTTTTTTTCAAAATGATAAGCATCAAAAGGATTAACAGGTCTCATACCATCAGCTTTAGACCCAGAGCCTGTTTTGTCAACAGGTTTAGAATCCACAGCTGCAGCTTGAGCTTGTTTTCCTTTCTTTTCCTTGTGTGAACCAGCAGAGCACTTAGCAGGCTGATTTGATGGAGAACATATTCCATCATCAGCTTTTGGAGCTTTTTCACACAAGCTGTCAGTATTTTGAGGCCTGGCAAACCTGTTTGTTAAGACAAGCTTACCATTCACTTTCTGGATGAAAGTTCTAGGAAGCTCACCAAGAGTGGATAAGTCATTTTTCAGATTATTTATCTCAACAATAGAAGCTGTTTTGTCAAGATCCCCTCCAAGATAGGCTTGGATATGTGTAGGGATCTGTTGACTGATGCAATGGCTGACTTTTTGTGCAGATTGGCACCAAGAGTCAACAATCTTTTGAAGCTTTGCATGTTTTATGTCTGTTTCTCTCTTTTCTTCTTGTAAAATAGAATTGATGTGTTTTAATTCATCAAGTTTAGTTTCCAACTTATGGAAATTGTCCAGTTTACTAGTTTTTATTTCAAGAACTGTAATCCATAAAGTTTTGTACCTTGTCCATCGTTGTGGGATTACAGTTCTCTAAGCTGCTGAAGGTTTCAGCTTCAGCCAGGTGTTGTTTGAAATTGCTTGTTGATGGGACATCAGTAGTGGCCATCAGACGGTTGTTGTCTTCTTTATCTAACGATGAATCAGATTCCTCCCAATCACATGTCTCAGCCATAAGTCTCTTTTGCTTGTTGGAAGCCACTGAGTCTTCCAACTTCTTCATCTTAGCCATGGCCATAAGCTACTTAACCCTGTAGCCATCGTCCCTGTTTGTCTTGAATGGTTTGGATGATTGACCAACAGCTTTAGACACACAGTCAGCAGCTATTTGGCCAGTTTTGCCACATTTAAAGCACTCAGCCTTAGTTTTATCAAATGCCTTCTTTTTGAGGACACTTGACTTTTTTGCAGCATTCTTCCACCAAACCTCTTCTTGTTGAACTTTTTGACAAGCATAGCAATCATTTGGTCATTATCAAGTTCAGCAAGATCTTCACAGTCTTCCTCTTCAGACATCTCTTCCCTTTCATCATCAGCATGTTGATCAGGTTGTGTGAACACATCACATACCTGAACAACAGGTTGTCTCACGCTGGCCACAAAGGCAGCACCTCTCTTAGACATTTCCAAGGCATTTCTTTTCTGTTGGCTTGACTGCTCATCATTCAGTAAGGATCCATACAAATTTACAAGATCCATACCTTTGACGGTGCCTGAATTTCTCAAGATAAGAGAAAAATAGTTTCATTCTTCAGGCAGGATGTCCAAGAACTTGTTCACCAGAGTCAAGCTGTCCTTTGTGATCCCAATAGCTTTGAGATCATTGATAAGAGTAGTGAACCTGGTATAGGTTTCTGTGAGAGACTCCTTTGGTTTTGCAAAGAAGATTCATACTGTCTAACAAGGTTGTTAATCCTGTTATCCAGTGTGATTGTGGGACCATCATAGATGGTACACAAAGTATCCCACGTCTCCTTTGCAGTCTTCATTTTCTCAACCTGTTTGAACACATCATCAGAAAGAAAAATGACCAGGTTATTCCTTGCTTTTGCATCAAGAGCAACCAGCCTTTTGTCTTAATCAGACAATTGAGCTTTGGCATTCTCAAAGGTTCTGATCTCAAGGGCAGCTCCATCAACAGCAGGAGTGATAGTAGTAACAGAAGTTGGCACGTCGGGACCTTCCATTACTATATCTGGCAGTTGTACATCTAGATTCTCTAAGTAGAGCATCATTCTGCACTTCCAACCAGAGAAGTTTTGATGATTGAATTTGGGGGGTTTGGCCATTGAACCATTGTCATAGTAAGAGGAGGAACTGGCAGCACTGTTGTCCATGGGAAAGTAGAGAGAATGAGAGATCTAGAGTTAACACACACTCAACCTGGCTCTGATACCAGTTGTAGGTCCCAAAAGGATTCCCTAGAGTATTGTTCTAAGCTGTAGAGGGGGGGGGGGTGAATACAGCAAATTAAAACTCAACACTCTTTTCTCAATGTTTGTGTATACTATTAACAAGTGTTAATTACAAACAAGCTTGACTGCGAAAAGGTTCAAGCTGAGATGATAGATACAACAGATGTTCAACTAATCTAAGACACACTTAGACTAGATACAATGAATACACTCACTTATATGAACTCACTGATTTTACAAGAGACAGATGGACAGATTGAATAAGAACAGCTTAGACACACGTTACTGTTTTATTCAAGCAGACTTGAATGCATGGAGTAACACACTTCAATGCACGATATGAATTTCTCACTCTTTGGTATCTCATAATCCTTAGAAGCTTCCTTTTATACTCTCACTGAGAATCTCAGTGAAGCTTCTTCATTGGACGATGAGATAGTCGGATGTCTTTCCAAAAAGACAAAACAACTTTTCTGCACATTCTTAAAAAGTAGACTTGTCTTCATGTGGCAGAATCTTTGTCTTTTCCGTTTTGTCTCTGTTGCATAAGGCTTTGACCAAAAGAGGAATGTCAACTTTGCATCTTTCTTCTTTTGTTAAGGCCATTTTGATATAAGAAATGGTCTGTCACCCATTTCAAATATCCTTTTTGTCTTCATGTAACAGAACAGCGTAGGCAGGCTTTTGCAGTTTCTATTTTCCACTTTGTCTTCGACTTGTAAACTGATCTTGTAGCCAAAAACAATACATAAGGACTTAGAAACATATTCCATAAAGTGTTTAGGTTGTTCACAAAGAACAGGTTCCGTTCACAAAGAATAGAACACTTAGAATTTGTCCAAGCTGGTCAATAGAACAGAGCAGCGTGGACAGTTTATGTCCTGTTCAGCAGACAGAACAGCTTGGACAATCTGCCTTTGTTGCAACGAATGCAACAGGGTAAACAACTTTGACTCATATTGCAAGTCACTTTTCAGGTTTCAATAAGGCATAAACAGGCCTTATATTATACCTTCAAGTGCATCAAACAAGTTTGATTAATAATCTCCCCCTAAGATGTAGAGCAGGTTTGACTGAGGCCTTTTTGTGCCTAACATTATTATTTAAATATATTGTTCCGTTAGCTTCAATTTCTATCTTTATCGCAAGACGAGTCGTAGTCGTCTTACATGTCATGCCGAACTAATTAGATTAGGAGTTAAGACGGACTGCGAACATCACACGATTCGTGCCCAAAATACGGATTGCGATAGATTTGAGTGTCGTAAATATGTCTATGTAGTTAGGTTACACAGATAATTAATCAGAATCATAAATAATTAATCTATTAGCATCCCTATGTCGATTATCCATAATTTCACCCAAACCCTAAATTTGAAGTCATTGGTGTTTTTATTTTCTTTAAGTTTTCTTAACAAAGCTATACTTATTTTCCAAAGTTTCACTCAATCACTTCATTCCATCTATTAGTTTTTTTATTAGTTTTATCATTAGTTAATAACTATCATAGAATAATATTGATAACCACATGCTTCCTGAGGAGACAATCCCACTTACCCTAGCTATAAGTTAAGGTGATTGGTGTTTTTATAAATTATTTGAACGCTTTATGACGAGCATTGTCAAAATGGCACCGTTGTCGGGGGGCTAATGTGCTTATTAATTTTGTTTTATGGTAGTTGTTTAGTTTACGTTGTTTTAGTTTTTCGTTAATTTTTATTTGGTTTTTTTTGTTTGTTGTGTTTTGGGTTTTATTTATTTGTTTAATTGTTTGGAATGGAATCTTCATATGATTCAAATTATTATCCATCCAAACATAGTTACTCGGATTATAATGATAATCAAGATTTTTATTATTCAAGTTGTGATTCGTATAATCCATGGGAACGACATCTGGATTCCGATGAGTATTATGATAATTAATACACATCTCAGTCATATGATGAAAATCGGTATTGTCAAGAGAGTTTTATGAGAGAATGCATGACATTTATGGAGCAAAGATCCAAGCATCTCCGATGTCTTGTGAACACATGGGGACAAATCACCAAGTCATTCTTAAAACAAGAAGCTGAGAGGGAAACGTACATGGAGCCGGATGACAACTTTGATGATGAACGAGGATTCGAGCACGAAGTCGTCCATCAATAAACGTCCTCGGAAGTTTTGAACTCTAACGAGGAAGACAGAGTCGAAAGTGAAGTTACTATAGAAATTGATTCACTGCTAGAACCATCAACGAAGACAACTCCATAGTTCGAACTCCCTTATTTCAATTGTTATTTGATGAGTCTATAATTTATATGGTTTCAGAGTCATTTTATGGTCATTTTAAGCACCGGTACTTCATAAAATCCATATTATTACTCCATGTTTGTGTTTCAGGGCAAAGATATGACAAAGAAGCAATTCGAGAGAATTCAAAGCAAACCGAGCTGAAGGGGCCGCAGGCCTGCGCCACCATGCGCAACACAAAGAGTCCCAACTGTCCAGATACGTTCCAGTGGATGCCAGCTAAACCCTAGCCTGTGGAACCCTAATCTCAATCTCCCTATAAATACAAGTCGAGGGGCAGCCTTGGAGAGAGACTCGACTTCTATGAAAGTGTGCCGAAGCCCTGCAGGAGTGGATCTACGATACGAGAACGAAGTCGGTGATTTGCAAGCTACCCAATGACTCAGATCAACAATTGTGAAGAGCATACGATGAGCGGCTAATCCCATTAGCCGTTTGCGGAGGATGTACGACTAAGTTTACTCTACTTCAATTTCTCATGCTTTGATGTAGTTTTATTGAATGAAATCCATTATGTGTATGCAAATGATAAGCATTCAGCTATGATTATGATTTATGTTTTGATTGATAAAAGAAAGATAGTTATTATGGTACTATTATTTGTGCTGAGTCCATTAGATTAGGGATTAAGACAAGTATTAATATTGCATACGCTATGTCGAGAGTTATTGGTTAAAACATGTTTGATTAATTTAGTCGCGCAATTGATTATGTATGTGTTATAGTTGCATGAAATTATAGTGAGTAATACTTATGCCGTGGTGATCCCGTGAATGGTTATTCGTCTCTTGATTATTTATCTACTACTTTAGTTACTTTGCCATTAATTTAGTTACAAAGCGATAACAAATCATTACTCTAAACAAATCATTCAAATCCCCAAATTCACAATTTAAGTGCTTTTAAATAAACGTATAAGGCTAATAACCTAATCCAAATTACGACCACACACCCTGTGGATTCAACCCTTACTTCTCTAGCTAAATAGTGGATTCAAGGAATAAGTCTGCGGGTCACAACGACGGCCCGTCAGAGTTTTGGCGCCGTTGCTAGGGGAGTGTAATGGTAGTTACGGTTTAAAGTTAGTCTGTTGCCTTAGTTTTAATTTATTAAGTTTAAGTTCCTTTCTTTGGTTATTTTTAGTCTTTATTTTATTATTAAAGAAAAATCAAATAAAATAATTAGAAAAATTCAAAAAGGTAATTGTAGTCCTCTACTTACCACCAAAAATATTAGTTTAATTAAAGTATTTTATTTAAGTACTTTATTTAGTTTATGCACACATGTCGATCGGCTTAAGGATTGCCGCTACAATTGGAACCTGATATCAAAAAAGTAGCGAGCTCGAACTGAAAGACTGTTAGGATTCAAAATCAACAATTAATCACGGAGAATTTAACCGCACAAGAGGAAGAAATTCCTGATTTGGAAATTTCCAATTCAGAGATTCCTGATTTAGAAATCCCTCCTATATTGCTGTGAAATCATGATCAAGAAGAACCCGAGTGCAAAGCTGTTAGAATGGGTGATCAACCGAGGTGTACGGTTGAGTCGCATTACCGCCCAGGTGATGTGCCCGAGCCGTCTCCAATTCGTTATCCCGAAAATGAGAACGAACCAGAAGTTCGTCCTCAATTATTCCAAATTCTTCTGATCTTTTGAGGGATGCCAAGCGAGGACCCTACGAACATCTAGATGAGTTCACATCTATTTGTAAAGCAAACCAAGATCGAGGTGTAACCACCGACGGTTTAAAACTTCGAATATTTCCTTTCTCGTTAAAAGAGAAAGCGAAGAATTGGTTCGTATCCTTATCAACCAATAGTAATACAACATGGGATCAAATGAAACGAGAATTTCTTAATGAATATTACCCCATTAGTAAAAAAACCGAGAAAAGAAAGGAAATCGCCGGATTTAAACAAAACCGGGCAAACATATCTTCGAAGCGGTCGATCGTATAAACGAATTATTGAGAGCTTGTCCACACCACAAGGTACAAAAATGGATGCTTATCAAAACATTCTTTGATGGTATGAGTCAGGAGAGTCGTAATATTATTATAGCTGCCACAGGAGGCACATTTTTAGGTAAAGAAGATGACGAAGCTTGGGAGTTGCTTAGTCAACTCGGTAAAAGTCTTAAAGTCCAAGCTGGTTCTGAAAATAGCATAGGTGTTTAAGTTATGGGCATAGATAATGCCTGGAAACGTGAGGTTAAAAGTGAGATTTCAGAACTAGGAAAGAAAATGGATCAGTTGATGAAGGGTCTTTCAAAGCCTAGCGGATCAATTAATTATGTTACATGCGGAGATCCATCGCATCATTCCGAAGCATGTCCTCAAGTGCAATCCACTGAGGAATTTGCTAATGAAGTTTACGGATTCAGATCTCATCGAGAGAGGGATATTCCATTTTTGGAAACATACAATCCGGGTTGGAGAATCCATCCCAATTTTCGATGGAAGAATGATCAGCCTACCGATCATCAATCCAAACCAAGATATGAACCACCAAAGAGAGAATATAAATATGTTTCAAGTTCAGCAGCTAAGGATGAGTGATATTATAAGTCAAATCATTGTTATCAACCACTATTCCAAGTGGAAACAAATAACTCTTCTGCGCAATTTGCAGAGTTTGCTGAATTTATGAAACAGCAATCAGCTATCAGTACTAAGACCATGGAGATGTTAACTCGTCAGATGGGTGAGATAGCTGAATCGCTTAATAGGCATGAGGAGGGGAAGCTTCCTAGCAATACTGTTCCCAATCCTTCACTTGCTCATCATCATAATAAAGATAATAAACATCAGATTAACGAAGTGAATGAAGTAGCTATGATAACCACATTAAGGAGTGGAAGAGAGGTAGACAATAAAATTGAGATGCCTAAAGAGAAAGAGGCCGAAGAAAATACCGACACTGAAGTCGTGTATGAGGATAAAGAGGATCCAAAGAAGAAGGAGGTTCCTAAGAAAGATTCCTTTCAAGAGCCAATTAAAGCAGATATTTCAACGCCCAAAGTTGGGGAGGCGGATAAGAGTCAGGACACTTCAATTCTTCCACCTTATCCAGCTGCTCTAGAAAATCGAAAATCTTCTCCATACGGAAAATGAGTCCCACAACCAGAGGATCTATGGGACTTGTTCAATCAAGTTAACATCAACATTCCTCTGATAAAGGCCATTCAACAGGTTCCCTCTTATGCCAAATTTTTTAAATATCTCTGCACTCAGAAAAGAAAGTATAAGGTCTCGCTCCCAAAGCAGATCAATCTAACTGAACAATTAAGTGCAGTAGTTTCTAGTTCTCTACATCCTAAGCTGAAAGATCCTGGATCACCATTGATTCCAGTGACTATAGGCAATGTGAAGATCAAAAAGGCACTGCTTGATCTTGTAGCCAGTGTTAATATTTTACCTGGAAACTTGTTTGAAAAACACGATCTAGGTCAGTTGCAGACAACTGATATTATCTTACAGCTGGCAGATCGGTCAACCAAGTGCCCAAGAGGTATTTTATCAGATGTCATAGTAAAAGTTGAAGATTTTTACTATCCAGTTGACTTCCTAGTATTGGACACCGAAAGTTCAATAGAAGATAATCAATTGGCAATTATCCTAGGCAGACCTTTCTTGGCCACGATTAATGCACAAATTAATTGTAGGACAGGAGCAGTGGATATTGCCTTTGGTAATAGGAAATTAAGACTGAATGTGTTTAATGCTTCAAGTGTCTCTGCTATTGATTCAGAATGTTATCTTATAGACATGGTGGACGAACTTGCGCAGCAGCATAATTCGTTAATCAACACCAAAGATGCAACTGAGTTATTCTTTACTGAGAATACGTTAGCCAAGTTAAATCCTACTGAGTGTGATAAGTTAGAAGTAGTCATGGAATTCACATTAGAATCGAAACAACCACCGTGGACCCATAGGACTGAAAAATAACCTAGTGATTTACCTCAGTCAGCCAAACCTTCAATAGAACAACCACCTATTCCAGAATTGAAGGAGCTTCCATCTCATTTAAAGTATGCGTTTCTAGGTCAGAATGACACGTTACGAGTCATAATTTTATCATATCTGACTGAAGAGCAAGAAAAAGGTATGCTGCAAGTATTAGTCAAATATAAGAAGCAGTAGGGTGGACGATAGCTGATTTAAAAGGAATCAGTCCCACTTTGTGTATGCACCGAACCATTACTGATCAGCTCAGGATGAGCAAAGGAGATTGAACCCCAATTTGAGAGAGGTAGTTAAGAAAGAAGTGTCAAAATGGTTGGACGCTTGAATTATATATCCTATATCTGATAGTAAGTGGTAAGTCCAACCCAAACTGTACCCAATAAATCAGGAATTACAGTAATTAATACTAAAGAAGGAGAGAAGATAACTACTCGTCCTGTAAGTGGATGGAGAGTTTGTATTGATTACAGAAAAATTAATGCTGCTATTTCTAATGATCATTTTCCGCTACCATTTATAGATCAAATAGTGGAAAAATTAGCAAGACAGAAGTTTTACTGTTTCCTCGATGGATATTCTAGTTATAATCAAATCCCGGTCCATCCTGAGGATCAAGACAAAACTACATTTACTTGTCCCTATGGCACCTTTGCCTACCGAAGGATGCCGTTTGGGCTATGTAATGCACCCGCCACATTTCAGCGCTGTATGATGGCTATCTTTTCAGATATGGTGGGTGGTTCTCTTGAGATGTTTATAGACGGTTTCTCCATATTTATTAAAACATTCGAAGATTGTCTGAGACATTTAGAAAAGGTCCTAAAGAGATGCACTGAAACCAACTTAGTTCTAAGTTGGGAGAAAAGTCACTTTATGGTAAAAGGAGGGGTAGTCGTAGGTCACATTGTGTCCGAGAGAGGAATGGAGGTAGATTAAGCAAAAGTTCAACTAATTTCCTCACTTCCACCCCCTACCAACGTTAAAGGAATAAGATCATTCTTAGGCCACGCTGGTTTTTATCGGCGATTTATTAAAGATTTCAGTGAGATCTCAAGGCTGTTATGCAATCTTCTTTCAAAAGACACCGAGTTTAATTTTGATAACGCTTGTATGAAAGCATTTGAGAAGCTTAAATCAAAATTAACTGAAACACCAATTCTGCAATCTCTGGATTGGTCTCAACCGATTGAGATCATGTGCGATGCAAGCGATTATGCTGTTGGTGCTGTTTTACGACAAAAATTTGAGAAAAAGCCAGTGGTTATTTACTACGCAAGTAAAACCTTTAATGAGGCACAGAATAATTACACAACTACGGAGAAAGAATTACTAGCCGTAGTGTTTGCCTTAGATAAATTCAGACCACAGCGCTTTAAGACATTTATTGGCGAAGAAGGATGCCAAGCCTCGATTGATTCGGTGGATCCTTCTATTCCAAGAATTTGACCTAGAAATAAAAGATAAGAAAGGCACAGAAAATGTTGTTGCCGATCATGCATATGTATGCGGTGGCCATTTCGGCGCAAAGAAAACTTGCCACCGGATACTACAGTGTTTGTTTTTCTGGCCCACAATATTTAAGGATGCCTACAAGTTTGTTAAAGGGTGCACATGATGCCAGCAAACTGGTGGCATCGCAAAAAAGAGATGAAATGCCTATGACCCCAATATTAATTGTTGAAATATTTGATGTATGGGGTATTGATTTTATGGGACCCTTCCCTAAATCACATTGATATGAATACATCTTAGTTGCAGTAGATTATGTTTCCAAATGGGTGGAAGCAGAAGCTACAAGCACTAATGATAACCGGGTTGTGTGTAAATTTGTTAAAAGAAATATCTTGGCACGACGCGGTATCCCAAGGGCTATCATTAGTGACGGAGGGTCACATTTTAATAATTAGGATTTTGCTAAACTCCTTAAACAGTATGCAGTTAACCATAGAATGGCAACGCCTTATCATCCACAAACAAGTGGACAAGTCGAGATCTCTAATAGAGAAATCAAGATAATCCTTGAAAAAACTGTAAGACCTGATCGTAAAGATTGCCATCTCCCAGTGGAATTATAACACCGAGCTCTATGGGCAATCAAAAACACTAATTCTAACTTACGTGATGCTGGTGTTGATAAAACATTCCAATTAAATGAACTGGAAGAAATTCTTAGAGAATCCTAAGAAAGCGCAAGATTTTATAAAGAGAAAACTAAGGTTTTCCACGACAAAATGATTAAAAATAAAATATTTACCAAAGGAAATAAAGTTTGGTTATTTAACGCAAGACTAGATTATTTCCCAGTAAATTAAAAAGTAAATGGACAGGTCCGTACATTGTAACTAATACCTACCCACAAGGTGCGGTAGAAATACAGGACCTAAAAGGTGGTGAGCCATTCAAAGTCTATGGACATAGACTTAAGTTATATGTTTAATGGGCCACCAACGATATGTTAGTATCTGAACTCATTAGACTACAAGATCCTAAGGTTAATTAATTAGTTAAGGAGAAGTACGTCTGGCTGAAGACGTAAAACTTAGCGCTTTCTGGGAGGAAACCCAAAGTATTTTGATTATTTGAATTTAATTGTTTTTAAGTGTGTTTATTTGCTTATTTGTGTTACTTGTGTGTACCCAATTAAGTTGGGGAGGATTTATCCTCCTGAACTTAGTTGTGTTTGGAAATTAGGATTTGAATTAAATAATAAGATCCCGCATCAGAATATAAAATTTTTTAAGCACATTGCAGAATTATTTTAACCCGATTATACAAGCTTAAGTTGGGGAGAGTGCCCGTAAAAATTTAAAAAAAAATTAAAGAATTAGGGTTTCAAGACAAGTGCACGACCCAGATCACAAATCCAGAGGCCCGGGCGTAGGGGGGGCATAGGCCTGCGCTTGCCCTGTGGCCCGATGTGCTTAAAATTTTATAAAAACATTATTGATCGTCCCGATAACTCCAAAACCCCAATTCCAGTTCCAGAAAAGGCGGATATCTGTAAGGTCACCTACCTACGGATCCAATCTTGATGCGACACCGTCCAACGAGTGCAGAATCCTCGTTAGGGGTTTAACGGACTGATCATACACACGAAACACGGAGAGCAGCACGATGATATACATAAACACGAACGTCCCGACACGTGATTGTCTCCAAGAACACTCTGAAAACACTCTATAAACACTCAAAAGTTTGTAATCGCCTCGAACACCGATTTCTGCAGAGATTGTTAATCAAAACTGATTAACCCTTAATTATAACCATTAACTTTGAACTTAGCCTAGACAAGTTCGAGAAGGCCCAAGCCCATGAACTTGTCCACCATAAGTTCGAATCTTGGCTTTGAACTTATTCTAGAACTTATCTTTGAACTTGTTCTAGAACTTATCTTTGAACTTATGTTTGAACTTATCTTTGAACTTATGTAAAACATCAATCACAAACAAGTTCAAACATATATACAATCAATATCAAACATATATCAAACACATGAATTAACGTGCATTTACGAATTCTTGAACTATTACAAAACATTATCTACACTTAGACTGCTATCGTCACACAGGATGCACTAACAGACTCCCCATTGATGATAACTTCTAACTAGATATTTGCTTCGCCTAAGTACTAGGTCTATTCAAAATACTATCTGCATATAAACCCTTCTCTATACAAACCTTGACTACCTTTTGGTACTTCTTGCCTTCCGATCTCCAACCTTCGTGGAAATAGATAGGTTGTTCATGAAGTTTCTTCAGGTCGTTCTGAGATAGGTGTACAAGATGTAAAGGGTCATATACTTTCAAAATTATTTTATCCTCATGGTCTTCCATTACTGCCTCAGCTGTTTCGTTGTCGACAAACCACCATTTCATGTTTGCAAGAACGTCTTGTGGCATATTCTTCAACGGAACCTTCTTTAGCATCGTACTGCTTTGTAAACCATTTTAGCCCATGGTTTCCCAGTATGTGGATCTATTCTTGTCTCGTCTTCTACTCTCTTTCCCGATCTAGGCTTCAGCCTCTCAAACCTTCCAGATCTACCCTCCCTTCAGATAATTTTAGCAACACTTTCAGCATAAGGGTCATCTTCTAGGTTGATTAGATTCATCCATGCCAGCTCTTTCACTTTGCATTTAGGTAGCGTATTAAAGAATTTTAAAGTTCTTCTCAGATACTGTAGCCCATCTCTTCTTTTTAGAACAAATAGATGCAGTTCCCTGTCATAGAACCAGCTTAGAATTCCTCCAGCAACTTTCCCGGACTTGGCATCCTCATCTTCTTCTTTACTGCCAAGTCAATCTTCTTCTCTTCCTTCTTAAACAACAATCTCATTTTCTATTCTTTAGATAGTTCCCTTTCAGCTGTATCAGATTCTGATTCTTCATTAGGTGCTGAGTGAAGCACATCTATGTCTATCACATTCTGATCTTATTCACATATTGTTCAGTGATAGGCTGCTTTGGGATCAAAACCTCATCAACATTATCATCCTCATCTTTTACTACTTCATCATCTGATTTCCAGTCTGCAACTTCTTCTGGCACGAACTCCCCTTCTTCAAGATCTTCCTGATCAAATCTGAACTCATCTTCATCATCAAGATCTAACAGAGCCTCTATCATCTCTTGTTTAACATCCTTTGAGGCTTTAGGAGCCTTTCCATTCTCTGGAGCTTCATCTCCTCCCATACTTGAATAACTAGGCTCCCCCTGAACAATTGCTTGCTGAGCAGTCTTTTGAGAAAGATCTGCTAGCTCACTTTCTTTCTGTGCACCTGGATCATCGCCTTCTTCATCGTCTCTCCTGACTCTTCTCAACTCATCATATTTGCAGCTACTCTCCCCTGAGCTTGGAGATCTTTCATGATCTGCTCAATGAGGGTCTGCATAGTCAGAATTTGGGCTTGTTGAGTCCTCGGCTCAACTTGTTGATCTGCCACAGTTGTCCGTGACGTGTCATGCTCTTGATCCAAACGCGTATTGTGCTGTTGCAACTCCTTAACGGCTGTAGAAAGCTGGGATATTTGGACTGTTTGGAAGTCCACTTTTCCCTTTAACTCTATAAACCAATGGTTTTCGGTGAATCGGGTCGAGGTAGATGGAATGGAGGCGGATGTTCATGGAGCTGTGGTTGATGCGGATGGAACGGTAGGTGACACAGATGGGGAAGCAGAAGTGGATGGAGCTCCCTGCATGAATCGATGCCTCTTTGCTCTATGCCTAGGAACAAGAGGAGCTTCTTCTTCTAAATCAAAATCTGAATCTTCAGCCTCTTCATCTTGAATTGCTGGCCTTGTCATTTTCCTTCTGTTGACAACTATTCTAGATCCATATTTGTCGATTGTGACAGCCAGATCTTCAGCCTCTGTACCTCAGAACTAGATTCGGAATCAGACACGGAGGTGCTCTCGATGTGACCCTCAGCGTCAGTCTGTTCCTTAGCAACTTCTTCTTCAGCCTGAACCTCTGTGTCTACAAACTCGGCATCAGAAGGTTGATATTCATCAATCTCTTTGGAAATATCATGTAGATCAGCCGGACGCTCCAAACTATCTTGGACTAGTTCTGCAGCAATATCTTGCTCTGCAACTGTTCCTTGCGCCCAAATCTCCTCCAACGTTTGCTCCCGTTGGTCATATTGTGGAGCCGAACTTGACGGCCCAGCAGCTTCAGTGGATGGCCCAGCAGTTTCAGTGGCTGGTTGGGAGAAGCGAACGGTTCTTGAAACCAGAGTTCTTCTTGCCGGTTCTCTTTGTTGTTGCTGCGGCTGTTGCTGCTGCTGCTGTTGTTGGGGTGGGTCTTCACCAATCTAATCGTCTCCTTCCGGAGCAAAAAAATCTGGATCTATTACAACGGTGCCACTTGGGGCCTGAACTGCTCAGCCCATCTAGCATTATGGGTCTGGCAGTCAGCAAAGATGCGCTTATCAATCAAAGCAACACCACTTTGGTCGGGTAGTGGTGGCAGATTCAGCCAAAAATGACGGATAATCATCATGACAAATCTGGGATACATCAAGAATCGTTCCCTTGCCGGAGCGGTGATCTGGTGTACGAACTCTCCAAAAAAACATCTCCGAAAAACTAAACTTCTTTTTATACACCAAAGAAATAAACGCAGACTGCAATTTGGACCCCATCGTGTCAAAACCTGCTTTCTTCGGCGTGAAGCACACCATTATCACTTGAACAAGAAACCGCCATTGGCCAATTAATCCACTTTTGACATATGATGCCTTCGTTATGTCTTGCGCATAACCCATTCTCAAAAATGCTGCTTGCCTTATGGGTAACGGGAAATTATTGGACCAGCTTCTTGCTCTTCAGTGCCCAATTGAAAGATTTGCCGCAACATATTTGCAGAAAAGGCAGTAGGTTGACCGCCTACTCTTGTACGAAACACAGTAGGGGTAACCGAGCAATCAACCAGAAGGTGCTCCCAAAATTGCCTCACATACGTCAGAGTTATTTGCATGTTATGCGTGAGTGCATATGCTACTCTGGATTGCGTCAGGAATTTAATCATCTGACGATAGGGCTGGGCCTCTGGCAGTTGTAGATCCACAGCCATGACCATATTATGTTTATTATAAAATGCACGATCACACATATATGCACACAAAATCACCAATCAAAAATTAGAAATTAAAATAAAATTAAATTAAATTTGTTAAATTCGAATTTGTATAACTTCGAACTTGATTAAGTTTGAAGTCCAACACATTCGAACTTAGACAAATTCGAGATTATTAAAAAGCATTTGAACTTAATTAAGTTCGAGGAATCAGTTCGAACCTAAAGAACATGTTCGAAGTCGGTCACTTTCAAGTTAAAAACCATGATTTTAACCTCATTTGACTTAATTAACCGTGTAATCTCGTCCTATTAGGTTCTAATCTAAGTGACGTATCATTTATTTTAAGTTTTATCTTTTAAAACTTGTGATTTTAATTCACCTAGTTTCAAATGACATAAAACTTAAATATGGTCGATTGTTGCCACAATAATGTCCCAAACTAACACTTACTTAGTATTATTATGTTCACTATACTCAAGTGTAGGTGTATGTTCGAGAAATAGTGGAAAACTTCGAGGAATAGGAAACAAATTCGAAGTTCCGTAAGTTCGAAGGTAAGTTCGAGATCGCCGGAGACAAGTTTGAGAGGGTAAATTCGAGGGTAGGTGTCTTAAATGAAGTACTGTTGACCTATTTATATCAACCACCTTCGAACTTGGCTTAAGTTCGAACTTTCAGCAAGTTCGAAGGTAAGTTCGAGTTTGCCTGGATTTCAAACTTAAGGGAAAATTTTGAAAATTTTTGAATAAAATTCAACTTTTTTCAACCTTTTCATGTAAAGGAATTTTACTTTGCAAAAACATTTACAATAAGCAACAGATTTTCACGCAATATTTGTTTCTACAACAAAAAATGCATTCTAGTAACTTTGACCTTTATCCTACTTAAAATAAAGGGTTAATATTGAAAAAGCTCAACCATCTTTTCTCATTTTATTGATTAAATCCCTAAACTTTTTTTCACGTTTTTATATCCCTAAACAATTTTTGTCTTATCTGAACCTATATAAATGTTACCGGCAACCGAAAGAAGAGGTCACCCGATTTTAACCTCTTTCATTTCTTCTTCTATAAAAACCCTTTCATTTTCATCTTTTAACCCTAATTTGCAAAGGATTGACAAAGCTGTAAAAACCCTGTCGTTTCCCTCCAGTGTCGAAGCTTTTCCCTCCAACGACGAAGCTTCCCTTCATCCTCAAGCGATTTCACGTCAAATTTCGATTGCAACATTTTCTTTGTGACAAATAATTACCTCAAATTTAGCATTGAATCAGTGGATTTTTTATTTTCAATACCTATTTCAAAAAATCAAGAAGATTTACCTTAAAATTAGGGCATCCATAGAACCTCTTTTTTTGGTTCTCCTTTGTCCATGAAATCGTCCATCGTAAGATGGGTTGTCCACAGCAGTAGATTATTGTTTCATCAGTTGCATTGCTCGATCTAAACATGAAGTTTGATGAAGAAGACATTAAACACCAAAATCCTGATGAGCGAAGCAGTTGTTTGGAACAAATGACAAGAATGAAACTCCCAACTGAGATAAAGCAGAATACGTGAAGAAGATGAATAGTTTAGGTTACTAGTATTTAACTCGATGAACCAGTCATTTATATAGGTTCAGATAAAACAAATATTGTTTAGGGATTTAAACAAGTGAAAAAAAAAGTTTAGGGACTTAATCGATAAAATGAGAAAAGATGGTTGGGTTTTTTCAATATTAACCCTAAAATAAAATAAAGTAAAATCAAATAAAATAAAATAAAGTAAAATAAACATAAAAATTTAAAACTACTCAATAGCACTTAAAAAATTACAACTTAGACTAACAGAATATTTTTGAGAGAAAGTCAAAGACGGTTCAATCAGATATCGGTGTCAAACGCACTTTCAATATTTCACTTTCACACTTAAGAATTTTTTTTAATTCCTTTGGTTGTTTGTCGTGATATACATTCCAAGTCGATTGTCGGTATGATTTTCCCTTTAAACATTTAATATTTTGGAAATTCCCTTGGGCTTTTTATTTATCATGAAACTACCTTACGTGTCCCATACTTAGATATACTTCTATGATCAAGGAATACACATAATGATTATAACTTTTCAGTATTGCAAATTTTTTTTAAAAGGCAAACGTCGGACACAGTTCTGTATTTACATACAACATAGTGTCTTAGTTTGTCTTAGAGTTCCTTTTAAGTTAGCAAGACAGCGGTGACAGGTCTGTACTCACGTACAACAAAGCGACTTACCTTGCTAACTTGAGTCAAAACAGAGGTGACAGGTCTGTGCTAACGTACAACAAAGCAACTTGTTTTGACTCCCTCTTCTTTTTCAAAAATTTTGCTTTTCTGTTATACATCCCCCAGAAAATTTGCATACTTCATTTACAATCATTTTCTGTATGTCTCTATCATAGAAATTAAAACCATTTCGTCATACATCTAAGTTAGTTACACATATGACATTTTCTTGATTATTTTATTAGCTGTTAGGATTTCCTTCATGTATTATGCGTACCAACACATCAAACAAGAAAGTGTATATCACTTAGAATTTATGGTGCATTATGTGTGAAAAGTCAACACTTCGAGTTTCTTTAGACTGTGCTAATTTTCGTCACTTTGAACCTATGAATCTAAGACTTAACTCATTTTTTGATATTCTCTTTTTTTGAAATTTTTACGATTTTCTCTCTTTTTTCTTTTGTTTTCCATTTTAAGATAAGCTAATAAACTAATCTACTAAATTACTATAAAAGCAAAGAAAATTTCCTAAGCTACTAACTTACTATAAAAGAAAAGAAAATCTATTAAACCACTAACTTACTATAAAAGGAAAGAAAATCTACTAAGGTCAAGTTACTCTGGATTACGCATACCATTTAGTTGAACTAACAACTCAAAGCGTGACTTATCAAAAGCTTTAGTGAATAAATCTGCATTGTTATCTTCCGTTGCAACTTTGACCAGTTTTATTAAATTTTTTTTCAGCACAATCACGTATGAAATGATGTCTTATGTCTATGTGCTTTGTTTTACTGCGTTTTACTGGAATATTAGTTATAGCAATTGTAGACTGATTATCTATCCTAATGGGAGTATGAGTGTAACTCAAAATGTAATCCCGCAAGTGTTGTTGTATCCACAAAACCTGGGAACAGCAACTACCAGCAACTACATATTCGGCCTCGCACGTTCATATGGCTACCGAAGTTTGTTTCTTGCATTGCCAGGATACAAGCCTCCCTCGAAGGAACTGACAACCCCCAGTTGTTGATTTGCAATTCAAGCTGCATCCACCATAATCAGAATCCGTGTATGCTTCCAATTCCAGATCTCCATCAGCATGATACCAAAGTCCCAGCTTCGGTTTCGACTTTAGGTATCGTAGAATCCGCTTCACGGATTTCATACGCATTCCTTTCGGATTAGCTTGGAACCTAGCGTAAATACACACATCAAACATAATGTCAGGTCTAGAAGCAGTTAAATACATGAGTGACCCGATCATGGCCCGATATAGAGTCGGATCCACATCATTATCACTTTCTGTACCCGGTCCGAGATTATGATTCACTTGTATCGGAGTACTAAAGTGAGCAGTCAGCTTAGTTCCTTCCATCCCGAAGCGCTCCATAATATCGTAGACATACTTCGTCTGATGGGCGAACATGCCCTCCTTCCTCTGTTCAACTTGCAAACCCAGAAAGAAGTTCAGCTCTCCCATAGCACTCATCTCAAATTTTGACTTCATAACCTTCTCAAAGTCTTTGCACATCTGTTCGTTTGACGACCCGAAAATGATGTCATCCACGTACACTTGTACCAAGATAAAGTCTTCTACCTTTCTCTTCACGAACAATGTACTATCAATTCTCCCTCTTTCAAACCCGTTGTCCAAAAGATGAGTTGACAGCATCTCATACCATGCCCTTGGTGCCTGATGCAATCCATACTGAGCCTTATCGAGTCGATACACTCTGTCGGGATATTTTGGATCAGTAAACCCAGGCGGCTATTCGACGTACCCCAGTTCCTTCACCTTGCCGTATGGAAATTCACTCTTTACGTCAAGTTGATATACCTTAAATCCTTTGAAGGATGCAAAGGCAAGAAATAAACGAATTGCCTCAAGCCTTGCCACTGGTGCAAACACCTCGTTGTAATCAATTCCCTCTTCTTGGTTGAATCCTTTCACTACAAGTCTTGCCTTTTTACGAGTTACTATACTCCGATCATCTCTCTTGCACTTAAAGACTCATTTAGTCCTTATTGCAACTTCTCCTCGAGGTAATGAAACTAACTCCCACACTTCGAGTTTTCTGAACTGTGACAGTTCTTCTTGCATGGCTTGAACCCAAGAGTCATCTTTCAGTGCCATTTACACATTCTTCGGCTCTACTTGCGAGATGAAACATGAATATAGACATGTGTGATACGCCTTGAAGTCATTGATCATCGATAACAGCACCGTGTTGTTATTCACACTACTCCTAGTTCTCAAACCGGTATTTGGATTCCCTATGATACTCTCAATCGGATGATCCTTGTTTATCCTCGATGTCTCAATCTCGTCGACCGGAAGATAATCTCCTATGTTTGATCCTATTTCACCTAACTGGGGTACGACTTCAGACTGTACATTCTCTTCCTCCTGATCACTATCCTCAGAGTTAGAAGTATTAGCCCGATTCTTGTTTTTAGGTAACTCAGGTTCATTCTCTTTTGGAGACCCATCTTCTGACGTTGTAGGCTCAGAAGTTGATGGAATGCTTATCTTTGGAAAACCTTGATAGTCGTCATTCAGGTTTAATGACGAGAAGTCATTTTCCACTATACCTGCATTTCCGTTAACTGGTATGTTAAATGATTCAAACAATAACTCATAATCAATTAACCACTCAAGAACTATTTAGGGTTCATGTGAATAACTTGTTACGTCAATGTTAAACACAATCTCTACCATACCATTCGTGTTGTTAAAAACCCTTTTGTTTAGTGAGTTAGGGACATAACCTAGGAAGTATCCTTCGTCAGCCTTTTCACCAAACTTAGGTTGTTGTTTTGTTTTCAATAAAGTACACGGTACCCCAAACGGTTCAAAGCTTGTTAAATTAAGTGGTCATTTATTCAGAATTTCATAACAGGTTTTATTAAATGATTTAACAGTAAGGACCCGGTTTAAAACGTGACATGCGGTATTCACTGCCTCCCCCCAAAACATGATAGGAAGCTTTGAATCCGAGAGCATGGTCCTTGCTGCCTCAATCAAGGTACTGTTCTTTCGTTCTGCCACCTCATTTTGTTGTGGCTCATAAGGTGCACTAAATTGATGCACTATGCCTCTGGATTGGCAATATACACCAATTACTGTGTTTTTAAATTCAGTTCCATTATCACTACCGATACGTTTTACCCTCGTCCCATAGGAGTTTTCGACTTGGTCTAAGAACCCAATCAACTTTCCAGTTGTTTCGTCCTTCGTACCTAAATAGAAAACCCAAGAAAAACATGAGTAATCATCAGTGATAACTAAACAATACCAATTACCACCTATACTCCTTTTGTTGATAGGACCGAAGAGATCCATATGCAACAAATCGAAGGTGTAAGCTATCGAGTTCTGAGTCTTTGACTTGTGTGACTTCTTGTGTTGTTTGCCTTTCTTGCACGGTACACACTTGTCGTCAAACTGAAAACTCTTCAGTGGAACCCCTTGCACCAGACCATGTTTAATGATGTAGTTCATTTTCCTTAAGTGCAAGTGTGCCATGCGTCTATGCCATAAAATGGATTCTGACTCTGAAGCTTTGGATAGGAGACAGATTGTTCCCATCGACGAATCTGATATGTTCATGTCCATCATGTACAAATCATTCTTCCTTGGGGCTCTCATCATTATCCACTCTTCAGGCACTTTAAATCCCGGTTTTAGCACTAACGCCTCAATATCAGTAAAAATTACTGAGTTCTTCTTATCACAGATTTGAGATACACTACTGAGATTATGATCAAGTTTATCAACCTGGTAGACTTGATCAAGTGTGATAGTTCCATTAGTGACCACTCTAATTCCAGTGAAATGACCTCCCTTGTACCCAGTGAATGATACGAATCCCTTGTTCTCCCCCTTGAAGTCTATGAGTAGACTTCTTTCCCCAGTCATGTGACGAGAGCAACCATTGTCGACGAACCACTTGTTGTTTACACCTGTAGTTAGCTCCTGCACATGAAAGAAAACAAGTTAGTCATCACGGGGAACCCAAGCCATGACTGACTTGGTAATATCATTCTCATCCACATACGTGAACTCTTTCAAATACCCATCTCTCCTTTTAGGTGACTTGGGTTTTTGATTGAGAACCTGTTGTGGTGCTGAGTGATTTAAGTTTACTCTTGGCATTTGGGTTTTCATTTGCTGTTGAGCCCTTGAATAATTTCTATTATAAGGCATTTCAGATGGATATCCTTGAGCTCTACCTGGTGTCTGCTGTCTTTGAGGAGTGTGAAACCTAACTGGAGTGTATGTCCTACTAGGTGTTGTACTCCAATAAGCTTGTTGAGGTCCTGACCTAGACTGATTCGGGACTCTATTCGGCAAATTAGTCCTAACCACTTCATTTGGTCTAACCGACACAGGTACTTGTCTAAAAACGATCTTAGGTGTTGCATTTACAATCTTCTCAGTGTTTCGAGAACCACTTGTGCTAGCAACACTAGATATTGGTCTTTGTTGTTCTGGCTTTCCTACAGCCGGTCTAGACTCTAGTTTAGAGGTGTAGACTCTACTTTCTTATATGGACAGCTAGACGCAACATGACCCTTCTCATGACATCTAAAGCAAGACATCGTATCAATTGACTTCTTATAGGTGCCCTTTGACTTTGGTGTCTCACTAGTGTCATTTTCTTTCTTTTCAACTATCGTGACTACTTCCTCTTGTTGATTATTAATATCAGACTTATCTTCTCCTAGAGTTTGGTCACTAGAAGACTGCACAAACTTGACCTTCTTAATCTTAGAGTTAGTAGTTGTCACCTTAGTTGATTTGTCCTTATCAGATTCAGTTTCAGCTGCTACCTCTGACTCGGCTGGTTTATCAGTTTTATCCTGAGGTTGAGGCACAAAATTATCGTTGAAAGGTGGTGGACTCTCTTGATAACCTAAACCTACTGGTTTCTTAGACTGCCGTTGAGCATCTAAGATTTTCCCTAGATTTAGTGACGAGTTCCTAAACTTTTCCAGCTTACTATTTACCTCAGCAACTTTAACCCTTGATTCTGCTAGCTCAACCTCCTTAATTGTAAGTTCTTTGCTTAAAGCCTCAACATGCTCATAAATAAGTTCTATCCTGACACATTGTTCACTTAATTTGTCTTTTAGAACTATAACATCTTGAGCATCTGCTTTTAGCTTATTCCTTAGATCTTCCTTAATGTCTAAGAGACTAGCATTATCTTATTTTAGTGATTCGATTTGAGCAGTTAAGTTGTGATGTGTTTCTAGAACTAAGTTCAACCTATCATTTGAAGTAGCACATAAAACACATAAGTTATGAAATGTAGAAAAGTTCAGAATTACCCTTTTGGGATCCGATTCCACGTTAGCCATTTGTGCAGCAAACTCCAGAGTGGTCTGAGTATCTGACTTCTCCACCAACATAGGACTTATGTCATTCTGTTTTGTTATCCTCTGTTACTTCCTCTACTCCGTCATCCCCAGTCTCTGTCACTTCAGCCATGAAGGCTCTAGCGTTCGACTCCGGATGAGTAGTCCAATCGTAGGTTCCATCGAGCTGTCTGTCAGATGTCACATTAGTTAACAAACCCGCGATGACAGCTTGATTTCCCAAACCACCAGATTGATATCTCCCTTGGCTCTGATTCTGATTGAGTTTTACCTTAGGTCGTTGACATTCCCTTACAAAGTGTCCCAATCCTTGACAATTGTAACACTTGACCTTCGATTTGTCAAACCCTACTTTGCTATTCCGGACGTTCAGATTCCTCCCAGTCCTTTTCATGAACCGTTTGACCCTCTGAGTCACCATGGCCAATTGCCATTGCAGGTCCATTTCCTCTAAGTCATCAATCGTAATCCTCATCCCATAGCGCAGGATCGTTTATCTTCCCCTGGACACAATTTTCGTATGCTGCTACAAACGAAGCCAAAAGATTTAGATGATCTTTAGCAGATTGTGCACTCATAGGCATCTTTGTGTAGTGTTGAGAAGTGGATGCTAGATGAGTCAGTTTTTCTTCCGGCTTAGAATACCCTAAGAATGCCTGACTACTGGTGTCTTCTGACCCAAATGGGATGGGCTCTGTTCCCGTGTAGAATGTTGTTTTGACTTCAGTTCATTTGCGATTGACGGTTTAGTTTTTCCAAAATACATTTCTGGATCTTGGACTTGATCATATTCCCGTTCCTTCTTCTGTAACTGAAAGTTGTAAGACCTCAGCGTTCCGATAACACCTTCTAGAGTGAGAGTCTCAAATTTTTCTTCGCCATGCTTTATAAGCGCCTTGTACATTTCCCACTTCGCAGGTAAAGCATCAAGAAGCTTTTCTATCTTCTCAGTCTCTTTATAATCTAATTATCCAGCTCTGTCAGCAGATGGTAAAATCTAGTTATAGTCTCATCCAGCTTTTCGGTTTTCAATGCTTTGAAAATCGCGAACTGCAGTTTCAGCATCTCGGTCCTTCCCTTACGAACCCGTGGATTTCCCTCACACCTCTTCTCGAGAGCATCCCATAGCTCTTTAGATGTTCGATGATTCCTCAAGGTGTGGAGAATCTCCTGAGGTAACGCCATACGAATAATGGAGAATGCTCGGTTCTCGGCCTCATAAAGTTTCTTATCATCATCCTTCATGTTCTGATATGATAAACTCTTTGACGGCCTTCGAACTCCTGCGTAGGTGGCACATATCCCTCATCGATACAAATCCACATGCACATATCGTTGAAACGAGCAAAGTCAGCAAACCGATCCTTCCACCAATAATAGTCTTCCAACTTCATCAATTTGCAAACTTGACATCCTCTCTAAACTTTTTGTTTTCGAACTTAAATAACTTAATTTAAAATTAATTTAATTTAAACCTTCGAACTTAGGTAAGTTCGAATTAATTTAATATTAAATTCGTTTGAGATTAAATTCGAATTTATGTAAGTTCGAATTCAACAAGTTCGACTGACTGACAAGTTCGAAAAACTCTAACAAGTTCGAACTACTGACAAGTTCGAATAGAACTTAATTTTCTGACAAGTTCGAAATCTGAAATAATTCGATGATATGAAGTTCGAATTTCTGCCAAATTCGAATGAAGCCCTAAATTAAGTTCGAGAGGAGCGTATTTCTGACAAGTTCGAGTGAACCCTAATACCCCCTATGTTCGAGCGCCGCAAGTTCGAGAAACGGCCACAAATTCGATTTTTTTCAAATTTTCAGACTAAACGAAAGTTTTTAAGATAAAAAACAATGCTTTCGACTGAAACAATGAACCAATATGAGTTTTTCTCCGTTACTTTGCTTGTATAACTCGAAAAACTAGACAAAAATGTGATTTTTCCGTCACAAACGCCAAGAAACCATGAATGTTGAAGATGAACACTCTTTAGGCTCAGTAACCACTTGTAAGTCACCTACCTACGGATCCAATCTTGACGCGACACCGTCCAACGTGTGCGGAATCCTCGTTAGGGGTTTAACGGACTGATCACACACACGAAACACGGAGACCAACACGATAATAGACGTAAACACGAACGTCCCGACACGTGATTCCCTCCAGGAACACTCTGAAAACACTCTGCAAACACTCACAAGTTCGTAATCGCCTCGAACACCAATTTCTGCAAAGATTGTTAATCAAAACTGATTAACCCTTAATTATAACCAGTAACTTCGAACTTAGCCTGGACAAGTTCGAGAAGGCCCAAGCCCATGAACTTGTCCACCATAAGTTCGAATCTTGGCTTTGAACTTATTCTAGAACTAGTCTTTGAACTTGTTCTAGAACTTATCTTTGAACTTATGTTTGAACTTATCTTTGAACTTAAGTAAACCATCAATCACAAACAAGTTCAAACTTATATATAATCAATATCAAACATATATCAAACACATGAATTAACGTGCAATTACGAAGACTAGAACTATTAGAAAACATTATCTACACTTAAACTGCTATCGTCACACAGGATGCACTAACAGACTCCCCCTTGACGATAGCTTCTAACTAGATATTTGCTTTGCCTAAGTACTAGGTCTATTCAAAATACTACTAACATATAAACCCTTTTCTATACAAACCTTGACTACCTTTATGTAGTTCCTGCCTTCCGATCTCCAACCTTCGTGGAAATAGATAGGTTGTTCATTAAGTTTCTGCAGGTTGTTCTGAGATAGGTTTACAAGATGTAAAGGGTCATATACTTTCAAAATCATTTTATCCTCATGGTCATCCATTACTGCCTCAGCTGTTTCGTTGTCGACAAACCACCATTTCATGTTTGCAAGAACGTCCTGTGGCATAGTCTTCAATGGAACCTTCTTTAAGCATCGTACTGCTTTGTAAACCATTTTAGCCCATGGTTTCCCAGTATGAGGATCTATTCTTTTCTCATCTTCTACTCTCTTTCCCGATCTAGGCTTCAGCCTTTCAAACCTTGATTAGATTCATCCACGCCAGCTCTTTCACCTCGCATTTAGGTAGCGTATTAAAGACTTTCAAAGTTCTTCTCAGATACTGTAGCCCATCTCTTCTTTTGAGAACAAATAGCTGTAGTTCTCTGTCATAGAACCAGCTTAGAATTCCTCCTATCAACTTTCCCGGACTTGGCAGCCTCATCTTCTTCTTTACTGCCAAGTCAATCTTCTTCTCTTCCTTCTTAAACCACAATCTCATTTTCTCTTCTTTAGATAGTTCCCTTTTAGTTGTATCAGATTATGATTCTTCATTTGGTGCTGAGTTAAGCACATCTATGTCTATCACATTCTGATCATTATTCACATATTGCTCAGTGACAGGCTGCTTTGGGATCAACACCTTATCAACATTATCATCCTCATCTTCTACTACTTCATCATCTGATTTCCAGTCAGCAAGTTCTTCTGGAAAGAACTCCCCTTCTTCAAGATCTTCCTGATCAAACCCAAACTCATCTTCATCATCAAGATCTAACAGAGCCTCTATCATCTCTTGTTCAACATCCATTGAGGCTTCAGGAGCCTTTCCTTTCTCTGGAGCGTCACTTCCTCCAATACTCGAAGATCCAGACTCCCCTTGAACAATTGCTTGCTGAGCAGTCTTTTGAGAAAGATCTGCTAGCTCACTATCTTTCTATGCGCCTGGATCATCGCCTTCTTCGTCGTCTCTCCTGACTCTTCTCAACTTATCATCTTTGCAGCTACTGATACCAATTGTAAGGACAGAGCGCTACCCGCTACACCAAAATCCCGAGCTTGTGATGAAGGTGCAACTCTTTCCCCATATACTAGTAGCACAAAGCCCCGTACTAAGTGATAGGTGGTCATGAGGGTCTACACCACATGGTTACCGCAGGTCGGGCGGTTAGTCCTCGGCCAGTTACGTTCTCCCGAATCAAAGGGTGGTGTTGGCCAGTTACGTACTCCAACAATTACCCCCAGCACCAGCCTGGGAGATTCGAACCTGTGACCTCACTCTAATACCACTTGTAAGGTCACCTACCTACGGATCCAATCTTGACGCGACAACGTCCGGCGAGTGTGGAGTCCTCGTTAGGGGTTTAACGGACGGATTACACAAACGAAACACGGAGACCAACACGATGATAGACGTAAACACGAATGTCCCGACACGTGATTCTCTCCAAGAACACTCTGTAAACACTCACAAGTTCGTAATCGCCTCGAACACTGATTTCTGCAAAGATTGTTAATCAAAACTGATTAACCCTTAATTTTAACCATTAACTTCGATCTTAGCCTGGACAAGTTCGAGAAGGCCCAAGCCCACGAACTTGTCCACCATAAGTTCGAATGTTGGCGTTGAACTTATTCTAGAAGTTATCTTTGAACTTGTTCTAGAACTTATGTTTGAACTTATGTTTGAACTTAAGTAAAACATCAATCACAAACAAGTTCAAACATAGATACAATCAATATCAAACATCAAACACATGAATTAACGTGCAATTACAAAGACTTGAACTATTACAAAACATTGTCTACACTTAGACTGCTATCATCACACAGGATGCACTAACAGATTTCGATTTTTAAGCCTAAAAACCTTCAAAAACTCATCATTTTCACGTCAAATCTTCAATCCGACGTTAGTTCTTCTCAATTATTAGCAAGGTATACTCCCTATAACCCCTTTAACTTCATTCTACCTTAGTTTCATAAAGATTCATCATGCATGCATGGGTTGAGGTTTTTGGGAGTTACATGGTTTTTAATTAAAAAAAAGGGTTATTAATAATTTTTTAAATACTCATCTAATTAATATAAATTATTTTTGCAAAACTTTTGAAAAAAAGAATTACGGCTTTTTCCGTAATTAATATATTTTGTAATTTTTTGTCGTAAAAGTTTATTGTTAAAATATTTATTGTTAAAGGTCATGCATTTGTTAGGGTTAGATTGGGCTGACATTGTTGGTTAGACTTAGGATTAGTTTTCTTATTAAAGAAAAACAGTGTTTAAAATTTCATGCATCATTTACGTAGAAAACCCACATTTATAATCATTTGTCTTTGCATTATTTTTAGATGTCAACCCAGTTCCACGCAAACGGTAACCGTCCCGGAAATTCCCAAAAACTTAGGATGAGAACCCACGACCCTAGAGACGTCCTCTCTGAGAAACCCCTCAACGTGGAGTTTTCAAAAATTCCCCCGAAATCTAATAATGGTAAACCCCCTAGGTTACTCATAGGGCGTACCCTAAAAGAGTATGACTTTGATAATTTTGAAATATTAGAGTGTTTTGAGCGTCTAGGATGGGCTAGGGCTGTCATGTGGGAGTTACCATATATCCATACTAGTTTAATTCAACAGTGGTTCGCCACGCTGCGTAGGATTGAAAAATCTGAGGAGCATGACTTCGAATTAGTGGGGATCGTGGAGAACAAAGAGGTGCTAATTTCTAGAAAAAAATTGTATAATGAGTTTTTAATTGACACTGAAACACCTAGTCCTCTGGAGTTCTGGACATTGACTAATTCCCAGGGGGATAGAATGTGTAAGGTTGATAAATGGACTAATCAATGGGATCAAATGATAGCAACTGTTTTTGGAATTCCGATTACAACTGCCCGGGACCTACAACGCCTTCAATAGAGGTGATTTTTGCCCATTAGCCAAAGTTACGTGGAAGTTTGTTATCTTTAACATACTTCTGCGTCACCAAGACACCACATATGTGAGACCACAAGAAATTCTCTTAGTGCACGCATTGATGACTGGATACCCAATCGTATCTCTAGGATACATTATTATGCAAAATTTGTGGGAATGCCATGTCTTAGGCCAAGGGATAAATTACCCTCATTGTAGAATGTTGACTGAAATGTTCGTGATAGGAAAGGCTATGTCCGAGGACTTGCCCATACGGATCCTTAACCGGAATACCACATGGTTTACAAGGTTTACTATTATGGTAGGCCTAGTTTTTTAGCGTACTGAGAGAGGTTTCCCAATCCGTTGTCCAAAATCTGCTAAAGTGACCCAAACCCTTTCAATGCCCCTGAACCGTACCTGAAAGACAGAGTAATAAAGGAAAAGCTAGAATGGAAGTTGATGAAGAAGATCAGAGGCCATGGAAGAGGGTCGAGACCGTTGATGTCGTTTGGGAACAAGTGCACAAACTGAAAGAGGTAGTTGGAGACTTAGTAAACACAAACAATATATATTGCTTAAAGAATCCAGATGCTTCGGGAAAATCAAAAGAAGAATGATCTACTATTTCACACGCATTCAAACTGTCTCACCAATCTTCAGATCACTGTCGGCGAACTGGAAGAGATTGTCGCACCTCCGGCTGAATGTTGAGTTTATTAGTATTTGAGTATTATTGTTTAATTATGCATGCTAAACATTTATTGGTTTGTTTAATTTCTGATGTGGTGATTTAGTTGTTTGGTTGGTTATTTTTATTCGAATTGTAATGGTATTTTATTTTTATTTTTAAAGTGTGATGTTCCTATTTTATTAAGTTGTAATTATAAAAGTTGAATTTTATTTTGTTTATTATTTGTTGTTTAATTTTCATTGTATGAATAAGGAATATGTACCGATCTATCTCTCTATGATCTTAACCGATAAATTATTTCTGATGTGACGAGGACTTCACAAAAGTCTAAGTTGGGGAGGGTAGGTTATAACGATAAGATTAATTAATTAATTTAGCCCTCACAAAATTTTTTAGACTACATCCTATGACAAAATTTAGAGAGATTTATAGCCCCGCATACCAAAACAGTAAAAAATGAAATATTAGCAGAGTTGGGCGCATGCCTGCACTGGCCCTGCGTCCCATCGAGATAAATTGCAGATTTGAGCCCCATTTCATAATTTTCATAATCCTAGAACATTAGTCTACGCTTGGGTGTGCGGCTCCTTCGAAAAAAAAACATCATTTTTGTGCCCAAAATTTTCAACTTTAAGCTTCAAAACACCCACATTTTCATAAATATCAAATATCTAGGCTAGAAATCACCTCTTTGTGGGTAGTTTTATCCATTTTGAAGATTTTTGGGTAGAGAAAGTGGTGAAGAAAAAAAACCTGGATTTGTACCAAGTTAAGCTTTCAATCACTAAGGTTAGTGTTTATATTAAGTTATTGCAACTTATTTCATACTTTTTGAGCAAAAATGAAAGCTTGAGCTTCATGGTCATCCATGGAGTTTTCAGGGTGATTTTGACTTTTTAGAGTCAAAGTATGTGAAATTGCATGAATTTGATGATAACCTTGATGTATGTTTTATGAGATATGTGTTTATGTGTTAGGTTTGTTAACTTGTCATGCTTAATTTCTAGAAATTAATTTGGATTTATAAAGTTGGTTGCCAAAATGTGCATATATTGTTAAAATTATAAAACTTGGGTGATTAGCTAGAAATAAATCCTGTGTGCTAAATGGTTTTTTATTGAAAACAAGATATCAGTTTAGTGCTTAAAATAATGGCAAATTATAGACTACATATATATTGGATGCAAAATTAGAGCGTAAAAGAGAGAGAGAGAGAGAGAGTGTGTGTGTGTGTGTGTGTGTATATATATATATATATATATATATGCATCTTTTAAGTGAGCGTAATTATGCAAATTGCAATTATAGGTTACATTATTTAATTTATCTCATACATATTGTGGTTGGTTGGCACAAATTGTAAATGTCGAGGAGAACGAGACAAATGACCCAAAATGTTAATGTTCCGATAGATTGGTCTCCAAACCTCTTATTATCCCAACACCCCGAACACATTAGAACACATATATTTCTGTATAAAAAATATTCCAATAAGGTGTTAGCTGAAAAGAGGGTTAAGACGACCAATTTTGAGGACTATGGGATCCCATACCTATTTGACTATTTGGGGTGGGAAAGTGTGCTTGAGTTGGGCGGCCACGATATTTATCAGGCCGATGTAGTTGAGTGGATGTCTACCATACGGATGTAACCAATCTTGATGAAACTATAACGTATGCAAAATGAAATCTTTTGTTTTCTCAAGAACAAACATGGCAGTTTCTAGGATTAAAGCAAGATTACAAACATGACTAATGAAATCTTTTGTTTTCTCAAGGATATGACAAATTCATACAATCACGATCAAGGAAGAACACATGAACAGTCAACCAACAAAGTTAACTTTATATATTTAACAAATGTATACTCATGAAGATGTTTCTCAAACATCACAAACCTGTCATCACCAAATATGATAACAGATACATGAAACATCAAAACGACCTATTCATTTACATGACAATAGATATAAGTTTCAAATAATATAAACTCAAACAAAAGTGAACAATCGGTGCATATAAAAAGTGGGTGTCCATCCAAAACACTGCAAGAATCCAATCATAAATCAGAGAATAAAGAATTAGTTGTATATGAAGCACATTGCTTAAAAACAGACTAAAAAGGCACAATAAAACTTATGTATAGGCAAGATTTTGCTTTATAATTATAATGCTCAGAGCTATGACCTCTTACCATCATAATTATATATTGGCATCCTCATGACCTCATCAATGCCTATAGTAGGTCTTCCTATTTGAATGCTTTCCAGAGAGGTTTGGTTTTAGTGTGGGAATAACTCTATCACCCTCTCTCTTTCATGCAGATTTGTTCCTCTTCAGAACAAATTTCATACCCAGTTTATGAGCCTTGACCTTTTGAGCGGAATCCCTATATCCCTCTCCAGGAAGTAACTAATTTGTTAGTGGTCGTGACCTTGACATGGATGATCATGACCTCAGCCTCGTCTTCTTGTTTGAACCATCATTATCCACATCCATGTCATCACCAGCATTGATGTTCCAATGATCGGGTGACCTCTCCCTCTTACGTCCCCTGGACTTACTTCAAGCCCGTTCACTTGCTTTGGTTGGGTCAAGTCCCAAAGAAGATAATTGTCTACCCATTCTCTCTGAAGTGAACTTTCTGTCCTTGTCGAATTTTCTGGGTATGAAAGATCGGCTCTCGGCAATACTCTTCTTGATCCTATGTTCCCAATAATCCTGCACAGGTGCAAGTCTCAACAAAACCTTTTGAACGTTGAGTTTGATATTTGAAAATTTTATGCATTCAGAATTTGTACATTAAGCTTTATATGATTGTGCCGCTTAAATTCAGACATGCGCTTTAAGAACTTGTACTTTATGCAGAGCAGTTGGTGGGGGGGGGGCTCTCTAGAGGTGTAATCATCAGAGTAGTACCAAGATCGAGTGCCAAGCTCAACTCGATCTTTACATTGAAACTTGAACTCAATAAATCATAAATGCTTCGATGTACTGGAGCTCGACTCAACTCAATAACTTATCATAAAATACTTTAAAATTTATATAAATTAGTTGTTTAATAATTCAAATTACATCCCAGATCAATATATAGCAACAAATAAGAATCAACTACCCATGTACCAAAAGTAAAAAACCGTACTCCTAATTAAGTCTAAAAATAGGAAAGATCATTGTTAGAAATAGGTATGTCTATTGAAAGAACATACTTAGGTGTCATCCCATATTCCAAAGCATAGACCAAAGAATAATCCAATTAGTAAAATCCAATGTTAAAACTCACAAAATTCAATAAAAATAAAAAACCAAAAGAAGCATAGGGAGTGAGTCTCGTAATTAAAATGTACCAGCAGCAACAGCCATATTATAAATTAGTGGGTGTCTTGTGCTCAAAAGATAACAACAATAACAAAGTAATAGATATAAATACATACGTACTTTGTTTTTATGTGTGTAAAAGAGACCCCAGGAATCAATCTCGGGGTGTGCTTTGAAATGTAAACAGAATCAACAGCCACGTATTTTATGTGAACGTGCATCACATATCTATGTCATGTGTGTGTGTTGTGTCATTAAAAACAGAAACGTTGAGAAACAATGACTAAAAATTTGTGTTTATTAGGAAGCAATTGCATTCATATAAACAAGGGCATGTGATAGAAATACTCCTGAAATGAATGTGTAGCATGTATGCATAGATGAGTTATGTGTGTTGATTGAGACCTTGACCCCGAGACATAGTCTCTGGGTATGATTTTCATTCCCAAAACAGAAAGCTGCAACTATATGTCTGTGTGTTTCATGCTGTCAAGAAATAACAAACAGCAGCCCATTTGTGTGTGTGTGTTTCGTGTATGAACAGGAAGCAATCAAGAATCCAAATTTTTATATATTGAATGTTACCTAAACTCTTAACAACCAATCACAAACAACTTCATGCATGCATAACCCTATTTAAAGCTGACAACAAAACCATCCCCATAAAACAATGCAACCACAGTACAAAACTGATTTAGTATCAATAAAGCTTCAATATAACGCATTTAGATGGTTGGTCTTACATCTTGTACTGGTAAACACCCAAACGGAAAAATTGTAATATAATAAAATTATTCGCTCGTTTCAGCAAGATATAGAAACACGATTACATATCAAAACCAGAAATAGAGGTCTTTTAAATGGGTGCCAATATTACCAGTTGAGTTGTATACCAACCAAGATATGAGAGGAACAACGACAACATCTGAGAATGAATAAAAACTCAGAACCAATAACACAAAAAAAAATCTATATAAAAACTCAAAACAGATGCAGTCAAAACACCATCAAACCATGATTAAAACTCACAAGAAGTCAATGATGTTAGTTTCTCATGCAAAAACATTGGCGACAACATTTATCCTCTCTATCATATTTTTGTAACCCGGTTTTGAGCGAGCCAGCAAGCGAGCAAGACAGAGAGGGAGAGGGTTACGATGAATATGAGAGGAAAATCAATAATGAATGGAAAACTGATTTTTTTAGGCAAAAGACACTTTATAACAGATGACGAGAAGAGGAAGAGTTTGTATGTTCCCAATGGTACATCAGTCTCCCAGATGGCAAATGCAGCTAATCCAACAATGCATCCGTTTTTAAATTGCAAATGCTTTCAAAGCAAAAGTGAGTTGTACATTTTTTTTAAGACTGATAGGGTTCTGTATTGGCAGCAAATGCATCATAAAACAAAGCAACAATAGTACAAAGTAACTAAACTTATCTAGTATCAATAAAGCTTCAAAATACAGTCGGTTAAAATTTTTAATCGACACCCAACACCGGCTACAAACATGATCAATACCAAGGCTAGTGAACTTAACCCAACCAGTAGCATAAACTAAACGAAACCAGTTTCATGGCTCGAGCAATAAACCAACAACACAAAAATCAAAAATCTCTCAAACAAAATATTTTTTCAAGCAATTTCAATCAACAGAGGGATGACTAAAAAATACCAAACAAGCCAGTAATTTAAGATTAAAAAACCAACAATAAAATCATATTTATCATATATGTGAACTCGAGTTTGGTGTTGTATCCGTGTATCTTCAATCGACTTGACTCAGCTAGATTACCACCCAAATCAGAGATCAAGAGATAAGCAGAGGGGGAGGAGGGGGAATTTCTTGGTTGCCCAAACACATTCCGACATGTATCTTGGACTAATAGAATTGCAGAGTTAACCTTTATGACAGTTAAGATAACGGTTTCCATACCTAGGATGGGTCCGTCCAAGGTCTGCATGAACAAATTCCTTGATGTAAGTTCAGCCTGTCAACAAGGATCAATAATTACTACACTGACAACTCATATAGAATGTGTGTTAGATATGTGACTTGAATCCAAATTAGATGGCTAGAACGTCTTTTCACTTTAATTAATTATTCATTTTGGTTGGAATTAGTGGCTACAATTGTTAGTTCATCTGTTCGGTTTTTGAATTTCTCTTTAGTGATAAAAGATTTTAACAGTTTACGTTTTATTTCATCTGTTCTTGGTTTCTGTTCTCGAGATATTCAGTATATTTAGCGTCCTTTTCTTATCAAAATCACAAAATGTGATATCAATGTTCGTAATCATTTCATGGGAAGGAAAGTTAAAAATTGAACAACTAACTGTTATATGTAGCTTGGCTTTGTACAAAACTTGCATACATAATATTAAAACAAATACAACAAACAAGATTTTAAACTAAAGTCCATTCTTCAAAGATCCATAATGGACGTATTGGTTTCAGGTTTATTTGTCCCGTTAGTTTTAAGAATTATTACATGGGTTAAGACATCTTTCGAGAGTATTTAATATCGTCAAGCGATTATGGATTTAAATATTTAAAGGTGATTTTCTACTATTATGGAAATCTCAGAATTTCTTCTGAATGGCATGTTTAAATTCCGTTAACATTTAAACAATTCCTAATTGCATTTTAGTACGATATTTCTTTGTTTTTCCTAATTAGGGTCACTCACGGTTTAAAATGTTTGGTTTCACCTTGACAATTTACTTGGACAGTTGTAATCATTCCTTTCTCAAGGCTCTGTGTAAAACTCGAGCTTGGCTCATGACTGAATTACAAGATCGAAAATTTATTTATTATTATATGCATTTATCATGTAATTAGGCAAGTATGAAACGAGGCAACAAGCTCCAATCTAAATTCAAGCTTGAATTAAGCATTTAAGCCTGAGTAGCTCATCTGTACAATGCTATTTTTAAATCATGTTTGTTACATTAAAAACCAAATTTGTTTCATTTATAAAAATCATGTTTGTACATAGATCACATATGTAGTTTGCTATCACCTTTATTCAAAGAAACTTGATCAAGTCTAACCTAGGTGCATAGATGAAGTAAAAAAAACTGAGAACTCCCATCAATTTTCTCAATTCTCATCCTGCAACGAGAAGTAATAAATTGGAGAGTTCTAACATAAACACCATCAATAAGAGTTATGAATGATTCAAAAAGAGTTGAATATAAAGAATAATAAAAACTGATAAGGCATGTAGTATCGGTTGCATTCGAAATCAGCAATGAGACGTAATAAATTGGAGAGTTCTAACATATACTTATCGAGGCATTTTATCGATATCGGTTGCATTCGAAATCAACATTTTATGGAAAAATCAGCATTCAAAATCAGCATTTTATGGAAAAATAGAAGCATTCAAAATCAGTTGCTGAAAGTATTGAACGTATTGAACGAAAAAACGGAATCAGTTGCTGAAAGTCTCGAAATCAGTTGCTTAAAGCAGTCGAAATCAGTTGCTGAAAGTATTGAACGAAAAAACAAGAGAAAGAGAGATACCTTTCTGCTTCTGCCGTTCAAGCAAATCGAGCGCCACTGATGAAGGAACACATCATTGGGGTTCAGAAGAGGAACACCGCCATTGTCGTTAAGAAGAGGCCGCCATTGTCGTTTAGAAGAGGGGCCTGTTGTAAAGTAGCAAGGAGTAGCAGAGAGTAGCAAAGAGAGCAGGTTCTGTTGTAACCGATAAGCGTGGGAAGAAGGAGACGTGGGTAAGGAGGAAGTCTCTTTCTAAGAAATACGATATTCCAAGAATTCAAAATTTCAAAATAAAATTCGTTTTCAATTGTTTTACAAAAAGTTACTTGTACATCATGCTTCAGTTCTTGTAAATCTTAAAATTCAAGAAGTTGCATTGTTAAGTTGTACATTATGCATGATAAGTTGTGCTTAACTAAATGCATTATTAGTAGTATAGATATATGCATCTTTTAAGTGAGCGTAATTATGCAAATTGCAATTATAGGTTACATTACTTAATTTATCTCATACATATTGTGGTTGGTTGGCACAAATTGTAAATGTCGAGGAGAACGAGACAAAGGACCCAAAATGTTAATGTTCCGATAGATTGGTCTCTGAACCTCTTATTATCCCAATACCCCGAACACATTAGAACACATCTATTTCTGTATAAAAAATATTCCAATAAGGTGTTACCTGAAAAGAGGGATAAGACGAGCAATTTTGAGGACTATGGGATGCCATACCTATTTGACTATTTGGGGTGGCAAAGTGTGCTTGAGTTGGGCGGCCACGATATTTATCAGGCCGATGTAGTTGAGTGGATGTCTACCATACGGAGGGAGACAGGTCGTTCACCGAACGACTTTAGGTTGATAGGTACCGTCCATGGTAGGGACATGGCGATGGATGCACAAATCCTTCGCCAATTATTTAATTTAGATACTGGGGTAGGCCACGAAGGGTCTAACCAGTAGCTATACGAGTACAGGAATGAGGCCCAGTTGGCCATTATTGACATGACTTGGTCAGGGGAGTGGGCAGAGTAGGTGACTAGAGTTTTTATTCCATCCATTTTGGAGTCCGAGTCCACCACTTCCTATGCAAGGCTTTGTCTCCGAGGTGTAAGGTGCTTTTCAAGATTATTGTGAACAACATCTTGCCTCGTGATAGTGACCTGACCAAAGTCAAGCATAGGGATATCACTGACCTTCACGCCCTTCTTAAGGGTAAGCCCAGACTGTCCTTTGCGTAGACAGTTATGAATGATTTATGGGTTATGTACCATACGAGAGAGAGGACGATCATCCCCCATGCTTGGTTTATCTCCAAGTTCCTCGAGAGGACGGACACACTTTTGCTGGATTCCCAGTTATCCCCCATTTCGGTGACGTTCACTACGACCGCCATGTTCCCTACCTTGTTTTTTAGGGAAGTTGACGAAGGGTTCGAGATATTCGACAAAGAGACAAATAACTCGTCTATCGAGGACTACACTAAGGATGAGAGGAGAGAGAGAGAGAGAGGATAAAGCCGCTAATGAGGCAGGAGTTCGGCATGCTGAGCCGAACCTAGGTGCGTCTACCTCGAGCAGTCGAGGAAATGACGGTTTTGATTTTGACCGCATGATGAAGCGGATATAGGATATAGCAGTGGGTCAGGGTGAGTTCCGAGAGGATGTAACCAACAGGTTAGATGAGATGAATGGGTGTGTGACCCATATTTATGATAGGGTCGATCACTTAGTGGGTCGGGTAGATCAGCTACAGGACGGGCAGAGATCCCTAGCATACCAAAATGCCTATTACCAGCACCATGACTGGGCATATTGAGAGGGAGTCCGACATCACCAGGACTCTGTATCCGGTATGCCATATCAGTCCTATGAGGATTACACGATGCCCGATTACCAGGCCTATAACCCTGCCGTAGATACTTATCAGTGCTAGCCGGCGCATGGCAGGCAGTTTCTCCAAGACCCGATGCCTCCTCACTTGGTTCTGCTGACTGCACAGTTCACCTCCGGCCAAAACCCGTATACCGACTTCTTCAACAGCGTCTTCGATCCTCCTCCTCCGCCTCCTCCATTTGAATGATCGGGTACTATCCTTCCTTATTCTTTACTTTTCTGTCTTTTATTCTATTTTAGTTTATTATGCATTCAATTTCTTTATCGTAATTTTCTTTTATTTTTAGTTCTTAGCCGAGTCCTTTTTAGAATTTATAATGATTATATAGTCTGTCATTTCTTCCCCATTTGAGTCTTATTTGACGATCAGGCCGTTGAACATGACGATAAATAGAAAATACATGTACGAGGAAATTGGATAGTGTTGACAATATATTTCATAATTAAGAAAAGAGGATTAGTAATAATTAAAACTTTTGCCATGTAAAATGAATTCAAGTACGTTAAAATTTATTTGAGCTTAAATATAAGTAATGTGTCGAAAGATTTTGGAAACCCATGCAATAAGGGGGAGAAAGTAATCATGTTTTCGCCTCAAAAATGAGTTAATTATAGTCTAGATGGTTCCGGAAACTAAGTCCGTAGGGGTACCATTCATGCTTAATCCCCTAAAATTTGGTTTGGGAGCGGTTGACCGAAATCTCGTTACACGGACCGTCTAGCTAATCTAGTGAAAAGAATATAGATAGAAGCATGGTGTTAAAAAGAAAATTTTTCGTAAATATGAAAAGAGGAAAAGATGGTCGAAAGACCCACATGTTTTAAGTATCGTAACCTTGAGCTCAAAGTGTATTTCCAAAAGTGAGATACATTATATAAATTCTAAGGGAAGTATATTTTAACTGAAAACATCTTCATTTTACATGTTAAGAATTTTAATGCATTAGTGCGAAGGCTAGCTAAACTTAAAATTCCTAGAGTCACTGCAAATACATGCTTGTTACATAGTTATTTCTGATTCCAAAAGCTTTTCGGGGACGACCAAGAGTTAAATTGGGGAGATTTGATGAGTCTAAAATTTATATGGTTTCAGAGTCATTTTATGATAATTTTAAGCACCGATACTTCGTAAAATCCATATTATTACTACAAGTTTGTGTTTCAGGGCCAATATATTAAAAAGAACCAATTCGAGAGAATTCAGAGCAAACCGAGCCAAAGGGGACGCAGGCCTGCGCCACCCTGCGCTCCACAAAGAGTCCCAACTATCCAGATACGTTGCAGCGCATTCCAGCTAAACCTTAGCCGAATACGGGTGCAGGGGGGGGGGGGGGGCGCAGGCCTGCGCCTGGGCTGTGCTCGTGCGGCGCAAAAACGCATTTTACAGCCTGTGGAACCCTAATCTCCCTATAAATACAAGTCGAGGGGGAGCCTTGGAGAGAGACCCGACGTGTGTGAGAGTGTGCCGTAGCCCTACCGGATTGGATCTACGATACGAGAACGAAGTCGGTGATTCGCAAGCTACCCAATGACTCAGATCTACAATTGTGAAGAGCATACAATGAGCGGCTAATCCCATTATCCATTTGCGGTGGATCTACGGCTAAGTTTACTATACTTTAATTTCACGTGCTTTGATGTATTTGTATTAAATGAGATCTATTATGTGTATGCAAATGATAAGCATTCGACTATGATTATGATTGTATGTTTGGATTGGTAAAAGCAAGATAGTTTATCGTTGTACTATTATTTGTGCGGAGTCCATTACCTTAGAGATTAAGACAAGTATTGATATTGCATACACTATGCCGAGAGTTATTGATTAAAACATATTTGATAATTTAGTCGCACAATTGATTATGTCTATGTGATCGTTGCATGAAATTATGGTGAGTAATACTTATGTCGTGGTGATCCCGTGAATGGTTATTCGTCTCTTGATTATTTATCTACTACGTTAGTTACTTTGCCATTATCTTTAGTTACAAAGCGATAGCAAATCATTACTCTAAACAAATCATTCAAATCCACAAATTCGCAATTTAAGTGCTTTTAATAAACTTATAAGGCTAATAACCATATCCGAATTACGACCGCACTCCCTGTGGATTCGACCCTTACTTCTCTATCTAAATATTGGATTTAAGGTTTAAGTCTGTGGGTCACAACGACGGCCAGTCATTATTTAAAAAGTTTAATGCCTGAAACTAGCTCTAATTCAATGTTAATTGTTTTTCATGATATTTCAGGTACCTATGGAGTACGAATCGCATGAAGGAGAAAACCGATCAACTATCCAGGTAATGTGTTGACAAGGTGACAAACCACCTTGAAGAGGTACTGTCTGGCTGAAGACGTAAAACTTAGTGCTTCTTGGGAGGCAACCCAATGAACTTTGTTGGTGTGTTCAATAGAAACCCTCACGAGACTATAACTCGTCCACCCGGGCTACCGGGGGGTTTAAAGGCTTGTTGCACGTGCTAAGTGCAATCGTGATTCCTATGAAAGTGAGGTTTAGTGTAAATTTTTGTTTTAAGTTTTCTAATTAATTTTATTTTATTGCATTATAGTTTATAATTCATCATTGCATATCATTCATGATTTATAGAAGATAAAGATAGACGCAGTAGGGAGATAAGTTGGGGAGGTTTGCCCTCACCCTGATTACAAATGCTTAAATGATTAACTCATCTTTTAATTAGATCACGATATGAATCGTTCATATGCATTTTTGTTTATTGCATTTATTTAGTTTGCATCATTATAATTTGTTAATATATTGTGCATTATTTTCATGACTTCTAAGTAAGATAATGAGAAATAGCAAAGAGTTAAGTTAGAAACGAGAATTAGTAAAGAATTAAGTCGGGAAGGGGATTTCAACCCCGATCAAAGTTTTAAAACGACAATCTCTTTTCTTATTTAGTTGAGTCATGAATCTAAATACATTTGTTTGCAAAAAAAATTTTCATTTTATTATTTTTTTTTAGATCAGTAGCATGTAATTTTGCATTAATCACCCACTCACATTTGTACTTTCATTTAAACGCATGCATTGGACAAAACAAATTCACAATAAATTAGTTGATATAAGGTTTTTGTAGGTCCCGAGAGGTTCCCAAAGTATATAGTTATAAGCTGTAGAGGGGGGGGGGGGGTGAATACAGCAATTTAAAAACTACACACTCTTTTCTCAATGTTTGTATGTATTATCAACAATTTGTT
>JAANYP010004215.1:0-40037 GCA_020465985.1 Centrapalus pauciflorus
TATATATATATATATATATATATATATATATATATATATATATATATATATATATATATATATATATATATATATATATATAAGAGTTTTATATGAACAAAACAACATGTTTCTTTGGTTTTCTCTCCATTTTATATTTCCTAATAAAGTCCTCAGTTTATTGTATTCTTTTTGGTTTTCGTAAAAAAATTAATCCTGTAATTTCCACAAAAAAAACCAACATCTTTCATTTGTTTTCCATGAAAATCCCTCAAATTTAATGACTTTGTTGGCAAATAAAAAAAAGAAAAATTCTGAAATCGCATACAAATAAATATTTTGAAGGTTTTATTGGTAAAAAAATAACAGTAGGCTATACCGTTAAAATAAAAAAAAACATGTTGGTTTTTTCATATTAAACCTCTTTTTTACACAAAAATTATGAATAACAAAAGTTGATGTTTTATATGCATCTTGTGAGACAAATGTAAAAACAAAAAAAACAAAACAAAACAAAATGAAATATGGTTATTTAATTCTTCAAATTGAGGTGGAAGCGTAAATTTTCAATATTTAAATATTTAATCAAATATTGAAAAAGTTGATGTACAAAATGAATACGTTTATTTACAAATAAAATATAAAAATGATGAATTCAATATTTATTAAATTTTAAGAGGTTCATATATAAAATAAATAAATTTTATGTATAAATATAAAAACATAAAAATAATCAGATATAATATTGTCCAACAATAATAATTTTTATTTAAAATAAATAGAAGTGACAATATTACCAACTATGTAACAAATATTTATTATTAAACTAAAAATACATTTAATCAATAAATAATTAAATTTTATATAAGTAAAAAACAGTTTTGAAGTATAAAAATAAAAAAAAATCAAAATACAAATTAAAACTTATATTTAGACGAAAGGAAAAAACCAAAATACAAAAAAAATATTACAAAAGGTGAAAATAATTTAAAAAAAATATCTTGCTTCTTTGATCGTAGACAATATGTTATTCATTAAAATTGTACGAATTACTTTTCATGTTTTTATATGTATATTTATAATTTCAAAGTGCCTTAATCTTTATTTGCACAATATGACGGTGCAATTAATGCAAAAAACTTTTCATGTTTTTCTTTCACTTCCTTTTTATTTATTTATATTCTTCAAAAATATCTCTTTACTCTCTTTAAAACTCACCATTCTACAATCAAAACCGTCTCCATGGATGTGTGTGTATAATTATATATGTATATATTTAATTTTTATTGTTATATATTTATTGGGGTGGGTTCAATGGAAAACCACTATGCACCTGAAAACTATGGAAACCTACGCATACCGTTCGATTTGATGCATTTCAAGAAAAACGCGGATCGTAAATAAGATGCATCACGCGAGGAATTTGATGCAACATCATAAATCTTGTGAATGGTAAAAAAAGATCATGTGAATGGTCATTCCCACCATTCACATGGTGCGAAATGACCATTCACATAGATGATCATTCACATAAATATGCATTGAGCATTCACATAATTTTTAAGAACACAGAAAATGTGAATCTATGTGAAATTCATATATCATACATATAACATTAAATTAAACATGATTATGTGAAAAAAAATTTTAAAAAAGTTTTTTAAGGTTAGTACCTTCGGGTGCACTTGATTTCGAGAGGTACTTATTTGAACCTGACTCATATGTATATGTGTGTGTGTGTGTGTGTGTGTATATATATATATATATATATATATATATATATATATATATGTATGTATACACACACACATATACATATATGTGTGTGTGTGTGTTCCGTTAAATTGAAATCTAAATGTTTCTTTGTTTCGTGAATTTCATCTATTCAACAAAATAAAAAAGTGAAATAATTCACCCTTTTTTCTATCGGAAAAATTTATAGATTGATTAATTGTTTTTACGTTTGGTTAAATTAAAAGTACGAGTTTCTCGTTTTTTTCGAGCGAAAACATTTAAAATTAAATCAGTTGTTGTTATTTCCAATCGTTTAAATTTGATATGGTTCATCGTTTTTTCTGAGCAAAAATATATAAAACTAATATGGTTAGTCGTTTTTTCGTTTGGTTAAATCGGAAATCGATGTTGTTAATGTTTTTTCCGTTCAAAAAACATTATAATTAGATTAAGCGGTTGTTTCTGTCGTTTGATTAAATTGAAGACCGAAATGGTTTGTTGTTTTTTTCGAGCGAAAACATTTAAAATTTAAACGACGAAGCATTTTAATTTTTCCAACGAAATGGTTAACCAAATGGAAAAAACGACCAATCAAATCAAATTTTAAGTATTTCCAATGGAAAAAAATGAATAACCATTCTAATTTTTGATTTAACCAAATGTAAAAAACAACCAAATAATCTAATTTTTAATGTTTTATAAAAAAAATATGAACCATTCCGCTTTCCAATTTAACGAAACGGAAAAACGATGAACCAATTTAATTCAATTTTTTTTCATTAAAAAAATAGTATGTACATTTGTGTAGGAAAATCGTCTCAGAAAACCACAATGACATTTCTGTATAAATATAGCAAACTACATGACTAAATTTGGAAAACCAACTTAAACTACATGGACCTTTTTGCAATTAATGAAAAAAACATTTTATAATTACTTCTTAAATTGCAAGGGTCATTCTGTAATTATTTCTTAAACTCTAAGGGCCTTTTTGCAATTAATGAAATGCACCAAAACGGTGCGTTTCATTACTACAAATGTTAGTTAGAGTAATTTGGATAAACATTCTTATTATATTTCTACATGATAAACTTACTAAAGTATTTCTTCATGATACTTGACTTAGAAGTTACACGTAGAGTGAATTATGCTAGTAGATCATATTATCTCGAAGTTATGGGAACCAAACTTCTCATTGATTGAAGTTATAAGTAGAGCACATTCATCTTGATTTCTATTGTCATTCATTTGATTGCATATGTGATCACCATAATAATTTAAGCCAGTTGAGCTACTCGTGAGCTACACATCAAGCTCCCGAGCCTAAATGAACTTAAATAAAAGCATATATAAATATATTTTTAATTATTACATATATAATATATTGATTAAATATATAAAAAAACAAAAATAAAATAAAAAGTATTTATAATATATATATAATTAGATTATATAACTATTAATCAAAAAACTAGTGTGTGTAAAGTAATCGAGTCCGACCCCAGCTTTAGACTGTAAAATTATTCACGAGTCAAGCTCAAGCTTCACACAAAGTTCAAAACGAGTCGAGTTTGAGCTCGAGTCTAATACTTTTAAACGAGTCAAGCTTGAGCCTTAACAGACCCGGGTCTCGACTCCTTTTCACTTTTAGTTCACCGTATCACTTTACCCTCACTTATAAACTTTGTTTGTTGATCAGGCGTTGATAATTAAGAGCAAAGGTCTCGTCATTTTTTCGTGCTAGTAGATTTGGAACACGTGTGATGGCTCCCAACTATTTTGGTAATTTTTGCAATTTGATCGTTCGTGTTGGGATTTAGAAGATTTTCCCTTATTTTGGATACATATATATATATATATTGGGATGTCATTTTCCCCTTTTGATAATACGTGTAAATGACAATAGCCAACCACCCTAACGACACTATTCTATGATTTACTACACTTTGCTAGTTACATATGAAACTATAAAATTTTTAAATTAATCAACATTTTCGTAAGTATTATATTGTATGAATTATTATTAATAATCCTCGAAACATCAATGTTAGTTATGAGAGTGTTCCAACACAATCAAGGTTGAGAAGCATGAGTTTACACTAATGGCTTATATATATATATATATATAAAAATATATATAATAATAATAATAATAATAATAATAATAATAATAATAATAATAATAATAATAATAATAATAACATGTATATAATTTATATTCTGAAAATTTTAATAAAATCCATAACATTATATTGGTTGAAAAGCATGATTTACACTAAGTTTATGAATACGTATAACATTGATGCAATTTTACGTCTTTTTATATTTTTGGGCATTTGTTCAAAGTAAAAATTGAAGTATGAATGAATATATCATTTGGTTAGGCATTAATTACCATAAACACCAATAGATTAAAGTTGTATTAGTTTTCAAGTTTTACCTTGTTTCCGTCTATCATCATTAATTTCAAGTTTTTTTTTTGAAAGACAACATATCACATAATAGAAGGAAAGCAAACAACGTCAAAGTATGTTTGCAAGATGCAAAAAACAAATATTAATTGCAAATAGAACCCCACAAACGAGAGAAAGCTAGGACCTCTAAAACACAAGACCAAGAAAACCAAAGAAAAAGCTCACAAAAATCTAAGATACAACTAACTCGAAATATAACAACTAATGAGGAGACAAAACAAACTGACTGAAACTCGAATTAAACTAGACCATCTATAGCTCAAGATGAACATCCTCGTTTGGCGTTTCTTAAATAACGTTGTCCCAAGTCCCAACAAGACTGAATCTAGAAAGAAGATGTTTCATTATGGAATCATCAGAGTGTGTTCTTTGTGGATTGGTTCTTGAAGACACAAATCATTGTTTTTTTCGTTGTTCAAAGGTAACTTCCTTACGGCGTAAAATATAGAGTCGGTAGAAACTTTCAGATTCTTGGTTGGACTTATTCTCACATTTCAAATCCAAGGTTTTTTTTTTCTTTGGCCAAAACCGAAAATGAAATTCACTGTTTAGAGAGGTGCGATTGACGTAACCTTATAGGCAATCTGGAAAAGGAGAAACAACATTTTGCATGCAAATGATGAAGATGTTGAGAGGATAAAAACAAAGAATCTATTTTCGAGTGCAATACCAACTGGCCGGTCTTTGGTTTGCAAACAAAAAATCTTCTCTTCAAATTAATTTGTTGAAGCGGATGCTTAATCCTTTTGAGGTACTCATTTAGCTCTTGAGTTGTAATTTATGTTTCTTCCGGTGACTTGATATCATGGAGTTTTTTCGGGCAAATCTTTATCTTGTAGACAACCGATCTGTAATCTTGGTTTTGGTTGTTTTAATAAAGTTGTCGTTAAAAAAAATATTGCACCTCATATTTCAACTAAATAAGTAGAAACAAATCTAAAAATCTTAAAGCAAACTCATATTGAAATGAAAAAAAGTGAAACTAGAAGCCAAGAACAAACTCTATAAATTGGATCCGACTACAACTATGAGATCAAAGGCACCGAATATTGGAACAACAATAGAAGCAAGCATTAATTTGGAAAACTCAATTTAACGAATATCAATGAAAATTATTTGAGGAAGTAACATGAACCAACAAGACTAAGTGATTGTTTGTTTACTTCTTAACAGAATTATTAAGAGGTTCGTTCAAAGGTTAAACCACCTCTTGATAATTCCATTCAGCATTAAACAAACAAGGGCTAAGACTATAAAAGTTCCACATTCCCAAACAAATATTTTTTTAATAATTAACTAAAACAATTATTCTCCTCGACGACTAACACCTGTCGACCCAAGATTGTTTGAAATATTTGAATAAAGAGAAATCCAATTATCTGACTGAAGTCGGATTTCAAAAATCATAATTGACTGATCCAGTTTCGAAAATTTCAAATCATTAATTTCAATTAGCATAACCTTCTAGTAAAGACTAAAGAGGACGCATTATGACACTTGCATATTGTTTACAATACAAACTTTATTGAAAATCATGGTAACAGCTCAGACACAACCATATAAGACGTGGGATTATTCTCGATCTTTATTTTATTGCACAATTTATACGATAAACAGACAATTTTATATGTGTTTTTAAAAGTGATAGTAGGTTTAAAATAATATTTGATTGATTATTGATCAAACTTTTATAGATGCTATTGATGGTTTCCCATATCAACTTGCGTTTTTATATTCAATTTAAAAGCATCAAAAGGGATTTGGAAATGTTCACAAGTAGGGGTTGGTTGGTGGTGGTGATCTTATCTTGAACATGTGGGTGGGGCATATTTGAAAATACCTTTAACTTTTAAGTAAACTTTTAATCATTTTCATAGTATAGGGGGCTGCATGTAACATGTCTCCATATTTTTGGGTAAAGGTGTGCCTTTTTAGCAGTGGGGGCATATTGGAACTTCATTGAAAGGGTTTGTTTTAAAAAAACGTGTTTTCATGGTTTTTATGTTTTCGTCTTTTTATGTTTTTATTATAAAAGGCTTCAAGTTAATTTTTTATTTTTTGTTTAGTGAATTTTGGAAAACAGAACCCGGTTTTTCAGTTTTAAAAAACCCGATTCAGTAATTATAACCGGGGTCTAATTTTCAAATTTCACTTAATCAAAAACAAAAATTAATTATGAAGACATTTATGAAAAAAATAACATGGAGAGACGAAAACGCAAAAAACATGAAAACATGTTGGTTTTTTTTTCATAATACACCCTCAATGATATTAGCCATGATACATGCAAATCCAATCTCCCTTCAAACAATATTTTTTCTTCCCGTTCGTTACGTGCTTCAAAATATATATTTACAAAGAGATAATGATTAGAAATCTATCTATACTATTAAAAGAGTAACTATACTCATTTATGGTGAAGCCACGTGTCGTCACCATGAATCGACACGTGATATTTATAGATTTTAAAAATAATAAAGAAAATTAAATCAAATCTATCCAAATCTAATATAATCCACTTTTAAATTCAATTCAAATCAAATCAAACAAAATCTAATATTCTACTAACTTATTAATTAAATCTATCCAAATCTAATATAATCCACTTTTAAATTCAAATCAAATCAAATCAAACAAAATCTAATAATCTACTAACTTATTAATTATAAATATACAAAATCAGTAGGTCATAATAAATAATAATGTCATCTTATATACTTTTGTTTAAAAAATAATATTTATATCTTTATCTTCTTAGTTATTATATTTTATATATGTTAAAAATATCCGCGTAATACGCGGGTAATAAACTAGTATATAAATACAAAAGAACCTTTTTAGTTAAGGTGTTTAATTGATTTTTATAGTCTTGGACGACAACGTATAAAAGGGCCCTACAAATTTTATTAATTAAAGCTTTTTATTGATTTTTTAGTTATAATTTTTAAGCAAAATATATAAGCTTAGCATGTACATTTATATATTTCAATTTAAACAAACGTATATTTCTTGATATACGTTTGTATATTTTAAAATATATAACAAGAAATATTTAAGTCTAAACCAATAAAATGTTATGCTTATACATTTTTATTAAAAACTATAATTAAATTAAATATATATAAATGTAACAAAATGTTTAACTCAAAACAAATAAAATGCAACTCTATATATTTTCCTAAAAAACTAAAATTAATTTAAAACATATTAATTTAACAAAATATCTTAAGCAAAATGAATAAAATACTAAATTTAAGGGAAAATGACAAATAATTACCTATTTTCAATATTTTTTCTATTTAGGTTGCGTATTTTTTTGTGCACATCTAGGTTGCATAGAAAAGATTTCAATTTGGCAGTTCTGTAACCTAGAAAATCGGTACCATGGATTATCATACGACGTGTACTTTGTCATTGTTTTGATTTAGGTTATGTACTTTTAAAAAGTATTTTATTTTAGGTTGTGTAATTTCAAAAATGTTTCAATTTGGTAGTTGAATAACTTGATAATTGATATCAACTTACATTAATATAATATCAACTTGAATGAAGACGTCGTTAACTGAAACATGATGCACAATAATACCAATTATTAGGTTATTCAACACTAAATCGGAACACGTATAAAAGTATACAACATAAATCAAATTACTTTACTAAATAAAAATTTAACAAACATAAATGAACAATTAAATAAATATAAATAAACATACATAAATGAACAATTAAACGGACACAAATGAACATAAACTGAACAAATGAAGTCAGTGTTCATGTTTGTTCATTTATTTAAACAAACACAAATTATCATTCTTGTTCATTCATTTAATAAATGAACAAATTACATAAACGAATTTCCCGTCAAACAGTTTAGTGAACCTTCAGTTCATTTGTAGCTCTATAATAAATATCTTCATTATCAATGACAATAATTATAATGTTAGACGATAAGAACAATAAAATCTGAAAATGTAACAAGGGACAAAAAATATTAGTGTCAAAATACACAAGTTGTGCTAGAATAAACAACGAGAAATTCGTTTTACTTTTCAATCAAATAATCAATGTCTAATTTTCAAATCATACAACATAAAAAGTGAAAATTTTTATAAAAAAATAGTATGTTGTATTTTAAAATTAAAAAAACCAATACTATTTTAATTTTTTTTGGAAATAAATTAGATGTTTAGGACCGATCTTATAAATAGACCATTTTACCTTTACTACAAGAGGGTAAATTGTAAATTTGATAATAGTAATAAGGAAAAAATAGTATATTTATATAAAATTGTTGTGTATGAAAAATACGTATCGTTTACAAATCACTTTTTTTTTAAATCATTTTTGGAATTGAGATTGGAAGTTGGGACTCCCACCAAATTAGACATTGTACTTATTTTAAGGGACTATGCACCAACTTTTCATAAATGTTTGACTAAATTACATGATGCATAATTGCATATCACATTTAATGCAACTCTATGTACTGCTACAGAATTCTAGATAACTGATATACATAACAAATATTTAATATATATATACATCAAACTTTAAGTATTTATTATAATAACAAATATTTAACTGATATACGTAACAAATATCTAAAGTGAGGATTTTTATTCGTTTTGGATCTTTTGGTATATATATTTTATTACGTTAATATGTTTCAATTTGAAATTAATGTTTTAATCGTTTCGGTTTAAATATTCAGTTACATAATTACATTTTAATTTAAACTTAGTATATTATTTGCTTTTTAGTTATTATGTTACATTACTAGTTTTGATTTTATTATAATTTCCAAAAAAATAATATTTTATTTGTTTTGATTTACATATTTTGTTCCTACATTTTGTCTTAATTTATAATTTTTTAAGAAAAATATATAAACTTAACATTTTATTTATTATTAACTTAAATAAATTGAAACATTAATATGTTTTGATTTATTATATTTATAAGCAAAATACATAAACGTACTATATAAACTCAATATATACTTTTATATGTTTCAGTTTAACGAAATTTATATATTTTGATATATATTTGTATATTCCGTTATATACGTATCAGTTTGTATATTTTGTTATATACTTTTTTTGTTTGTATATTTTTTAACTAAATTAAAACGTATTAACGTAACAATATAATAAAATGAAATGAATAAAACAATAAGTGTAAATTAAAACACATTAATGTAACATTATTTTAAATTAAAATGAATGAAATACTAAATTTAAACCGCAACATATTAATGTAAAAAAATATTATACTAAAACCGAATAAAACCCTAAGTCGATTAACATGTCTCCCTCATCACTATTGATATTATGACTGTTTGGTAAAAACTTGATAGACCTGGAGCTTATAGTTGGAATTGGAGTTGAAGTTGGAGCTGGTACCTTGTAGCTAGAGTTGTAGTTAAAAAATATAATTGACATAAATGCACATATAAATAAATAACCCAAATTAGAATCATAATTAGTAAAAGTTGCTTTGATTATTTTATTTTTCATGAGACTTGTATGACGTGTAATTTATGAGCTTATGAGAGCTTAAGCCTGGCGTTTAAATGAATTTTTTTCAGAAGTTTATTAAAGCCATAATTTATTTTAAGTAGTTTTATTGGAAAACTCGAGCTTATGAAAAATAAAACTACAAAGGTAACATTTACTAATATGAATTTAATTTGGTTTATTTACTGCATTTCCAGCTAGTTTGCCAAACACATCTAGCTACATTTTGTTTTTGCCAAACAAACCCATCAACTCAAGCTACTTGAAATAGCTAAATTTGAATAAAGTAATGAAAGAAAAATCATTCAAACACAAATTATAAATAAATAATAGTTGAAGGTTTAGGAGAGTATACATAATATGCCTTTACTTAGACCAAAAATGTTATGAAGATTAGTTTAGGGATTGATCGAAATTGTGACAAAAATTCTAATAAAGCAATTGGGTCAAAGACTTCAAGAAGTCGGCTTAAAGAACACTTTTCAAAGACCCAAGAGGCCGAAGACACCACTTTCCTTGTCTACAAATCATATTAACAATACATGTTACTTTAAACTATGAGTTTGTATAACTTGTGGGTGTGTGGGTTACGAGTTATGACGGGGTCTAAAATTTATTTTTATAGATAAATGTAAATTCGAAAACCACATGTTAATACGGTTTCAGATTGTGTATGATAGAGAGAATCGATTGAAAGAAAATTAAGACAAATTATTAGTTAGGATACTCAAATTAGGTATATCAATTCTTTATAAATTCTCAAGTTGTATCAATAAATAACTTAATATTCGATTTATCTATTTCTCTAGTAATGTTGAAAATTTAAGTAGAAGCTAAGATTAGGAAAATAAGAAGAAGAAGAAGAAGAAGAAGAAGAAGAAGAAGAAGAAGAAGAAGAAGAAGAAGAAGAAGAAGAAGAAGAAGAAGAAGAAGAAGAAGAAGAAGAAGAAGAAGAAGAAGAAGAAGAAGAAGAAGAAGAAGAAGAAGAAGAAGAAGAAGAAGAAGAAGAAGAAGAAGAAGAAGAAGAAGAAGGTTATTGTATTTTCAAGTTTCAAAAGCTAAAAACCAAAGATTTTATAATATTAATAATAGGATAATAAATTTCATTAAAAACAAAAAATATAAAAGACAAAAAATATGAATGAATCAAAAATTATTCAGTATTTAATAGGATAATAATTTCATAAAAAACAAAAATTAAAAAAAAAAGAATTTGACCAACTAGTATAAGATAGTTCTGTTTTCAGTCTGATAACTAAAAGAAAAAAAATATTTTTTTTATCCATTTTAATAAATAAATTTTCCAACCTGATAAATAAATTTCACTAGATATCATAAAGTATCATTGTATTTTCATCATTGAATCATTTTAGTAATTAAACTTTTTTATTCTGTTTGTTAATTAAATTTTGAAAATATCACAAAAATGAACTATTAATAAATACACTAAAACAATTTTTTTAAAGTTTCTAGACATTTTATAAATCATAGTTACCTCAATATTTTTTAAAACAAAGTCATTAAATGTTTTAAAAAAAGTGTTTATAAAGTTATATAAAAATATAAAAACATTTTTTAAAACAAAAGTTTCATAACCTGTTTTTAAAATAAATTTTCTTAAAAAACGTTTGTTTTAAATAATAAATTTTTAACAACGTGACTTGTTTTAGAAACATTTGTTTTACAAAAAAACCATGTGTATTAAGAAAATTTTGTTTAAAAATATGTTTAAAACAGTCTTAGCTTGTTTAAAAAAGTTTTTAAAACTATTGTTTTATAATATTTCAAGTAATTTTATTTAAAAACTGTTTAAAGAATTTTGCCCTCTATTGATTCAACCTTTTTAGTATGGGTGACAATTTTGACCAACGGACTAGATGGTTAAATTAACTCGCAGTAAAAAAACTATGGTAGAATATAATTTTTTTTAAAAAGAAAATTTATAAAATGATGTATTAAAAAAAAATTTTGAAAAAAATTCAAAATTACGTAAAATATTTGACTTTTGGTCGTCAACTCGTTTGCTTAAATGGACTGAATTGTAATCCCTACTTTTTAGTAACTAAAGAGTTTTTTCCTCTAGAATTTAAATTTATTCGCCAGCATACCAAGATAAGTAAAATCAAATTTTCCCTAACTTCGTGCACACGAAGGAGAGCAATGGCATCCACAATATTTTCTTTTTGACCGTCCACCGAAGGAATAATGCATCATTGTATGTTGTAAGAGAAAAACATTTAAGATAGTTCTGTTTTCAGTCTGATAACTAAAAGAAAAAAATATTTTTAATCCATTTTAATAAATAAATTTCCAACCTTTAAATTTCACTAGATATCATAAAGTATCATTGCATTTTTATAATTGAATCATTTTAGTAATTAAACTTTTTTATTCTGTTTGTTAATTAATTTTTTAAAAAATATCACAAAAATGAATTATTAATAAATACACTAAAACAATTTTTTTAAAGTTTCTAGACATTTTATAAATCATAGTTACCTCAATATTTTTTAAAACAAAGTCATTAAATGTTTTTAAAAAAAAAGTTTTTATAAGTTATATAAAAAATATAAAAAACATTTTTTAAAACAAAAGTTTCATAATCTGTTTTTAAAATAAAAATTTTTAAAACACGTTTGTTTTAAATAATATTTTTTTTAACAACGTGACTTGTTTTAGAAACATTTGTTTTACAAAAAAACCATTTGTATTAAGAAAACTTTGTTTAAAAATATGTTTAAAAGAGTCTTAACTTGTTTAAAAAAGTTTTAAAAACTTTTGTTTATAATATTTCAAGTAATTTTATTTAAAAACTGTTTAAACAATTTTGCCCTCTATTGATTCAACCGTTTTAGTAGGAGTGACAATTTTGACTCAACGACCTGGATGGTTAAATTAACCCGTAGTAAAAAAAAACTATGGTAGAACATAACTTTTTTTTAAAAATGAAAATTTATAAAATGATGTATTAAACAGATTGTTTTATGAAAAAAATTTCTAAATTACATAAAATATTTGACTTTTGGTCGTCAACCCGTTTACTTAAATAGACAAAATTGTCATCCCTACTTTTTAGTAAATAAAGAAATTTTTCCTCAAAAATTTAGATTTCTTCCACCAGCATACCAAGATAAGTAAAATGAAATTTTCCCTAACTTCGTGCACACGAAGAAGGAGAGCAATGACATTCACAATATTTTCTTTGGACCGTCAACCAAATGAATGATGCATCATTGTATATTGTAAGAGAAAAACATTCTACATATCGATCCTTTGATACAAATAGCCCTTTTGTCACATCCTTCGATGATTAGAACCCGTAACGCCTATGTTGTTATCAAACAAAATAGGAGATCGATAGTGGATCTTCTTGTCTTAACCGTTTTGTAGAACTCCCTCTTTTAAACACCATTAACAAGAACCGAAACTCATGAGTTAGACTGTAGACAACTTTTTATCCTCCTGATCCCGATGATGTTTGTTAAAGAATCCCATAACACACAATCTTTACGCATTTTCAAAGTCTACGTACCTTGAACGAAAACGACTTCACTTTCGTCTTTATTGCATAATGGATTATCTCGTTTTCGATTAAGCGTTCATCTGAAATCTGGATCCCGAAGATGAAACACGTTTGATTCGGAGTGATCACTTCATGTATCATTGTAGCCAAACCTCCTTGAAAGATTTTTGCTAGGATTTTTATACATATTGCCTGTTAGGCTTGTGGGCTTAAAGTCTCCCAACTTAATTTGATCTGTTTTTTGCGCACAAGAAATAAATAAAGTGTTACATCCCTTTAAATAATTTTTTTCTGGAAAAATTTCGAAGAAAGATAATATAAAATACAAAATTTAACAATAATGAAGGCATTGTTAAATTGTTTTTATCGAGAAAAGTAATGTAAAATTCTTTTTGACCGAGAATGACATTAAATTCAAATTTTAGATCAAGAATGATAATCAAATATTATTCTTTTACCCAAAAAAAGAGCATAAAATTAAAAAGTTATATTCTTAATTGGTCATCAATACCATATTTTGTCAAGATTAAATTTTATGTTATCTTTTTTGACTTTAAAAATTTTACATTACCTTTATTGTCAATTTTTTAAAACCTCTCAAAACTTTCCAACTGGATTGAAATTATTGAAAATCAAAATTGAGGAGAAAAAGGACACTTAACCAATATGGCTATTTTAATTAATATATCATTGTTATAAGTTATAGAGTGCACTCAATTTTAGGTTAAGTCACATCGTGTTATGTTCAAGTTTGTATTATTTTTTCATCTTGGTTTCATATCAAATCATTTTCAAACAAGGGTTTTCATTAAATTGGTTTTCAGTTTAAATCTAAAATTTCTAAAATTAATATCATAATTTTAAAAAACACAACTTTATGAAAGAATAAATAAGACTTTTAGATGATAATCTAAAAAAGGTACCACGATATCTATGCATGCTACATTAAATAATAATTTTGAAAGAATTTAGTTAAATAATTAATGATAAAATAATAAATAAAAAATTAATTCAGGGAAAGATGGACAACAAACATACATAACTCAAATCAAAAGTTGAGTAGAGAGGGAAAGTCAAATACAATAGATAATTGCACTTTTTTGTTAATTATATCAAAATAAAAATGAGTTTAAACTCTGGTCGGTTCTTCCTCTTGTATGACTGTACCAGTTTATTTGTTTTAGAATCTTCATTGAGTCTTTTGCAATAAGGTACTCATGTCAGCATTCTCACATTTGATATCTTCTTCAATATATATGAATTATTGGTTTAATTTTAATGTCCTCTCTAATCTTTTTAACAAAGCTCGTTACTAAATAAAGAAAGCCCATAGATCGTATTTTTTGAATCCGGCGTCGGGACTGACGGGGCTCGAACCCGCAGCTTCCGCCTTAAGATCATATTGGCATACTCTCCCAAAAAAGAAAGAGCAGACCCCATTGAAGACGAGAAGGAATTGACGGGGGCCTGCACAAGCGGTGGAGCATGTGGTTTAATTATATATAAAAAGAATTACACTAGAAGCTGATGCCAGAGGGTGGGGGTACGTGGGGGGTTGGTTATGGCTGATATGTATAACACCAATAAGAAGTTATACACAAAGTAAGAGAATGATAGTTTGAGATAAAAGGTCGGTCAACATAAAGAAGTAAAATACAGAGGAAGGTAAACACTTTCTAGAGGGTATGGTCTTTTGCACATAGGTACGCCCGGAGAGTTACCGCTCTCGACATCCCCTTGCGTCGCTTGGTACAAAAAAGGACAGTTCCGCTAAGGGGGACTGACGCGTGCAAAACACACCTCAGGTTTTAATATCTAAATGAACCCAAAGTATAAATTACACAACTGGCAGTGTACCAATCGTGTGCAATATAGCTTTAAGAATCACCCAGGATTTATCGAACTCAGGGAACGGAATAAAGATTGGAGACTCAAATACTACAACCTAAACCAATATTTAGCTATTTTTGACGTTTGTAGGAATTTATCAACTAATTAAAATTAAATAACCGAATAACTGAAGCGAACTAAGTAACACAAGAATAAAAAGTTAAACTGATATTTTTTTTTGATTTTTCAAATTAAATAAAAACCAATTCTAGCAAACAAGAATGAAACTAAACAACTAAAGCAAGCAAGCAACGACAACTAAATTATACGAACCAAACTAATTAAAGCAAAATCAAATCAAACTAACTTGAGCAAGTAAAGAACGATGATAAATTTTACCAAACTCTTATATTACGAAAGCGTCACCCACTTGGAATTAGAAGACTATAATTAATTGGCGATGGATTGAATTGATTGACTAAAGACAAATCGGTTGATAACCAATTTTAAATTCAATTAAGCCCGGATTTTGGTTTAATTTACCGATTATTTTATTACTTCAAGTTAAAATATTTAATCTTGATAACCACGTGATGGAAACAAAGCAACTCGTCAAAACTCCAATATTAACCAATTAATCTTATAATCGCAACACAATGCATAAAGATAATCCATTAACACTGAAATCCAACAAATTGACTTTGTCACTTTAAAAATCAAACTTTATGATTTGTCAATCCTATTATCGCAACACAATGCATAAGAATCAACAAACACATAAAATTCTAGATTAACAATCAACTATCAAACCATTATCGCAACACAATGCCTAGAAGAGATAGTTGACTATTAATTTTTCATTTAAAGCCTCTTTCTTTTTAAAACGCAGATCTGATTAACACTTTATAATCGCAAAACAATGCTAAAAGATTAATAAAAATCTGATTTTTAACAAGAAAATATGAAATAATCAAGAATCCAACAAATATAAACCAAAATCCATCAATCAATCCAACAATTTACCAATTAATACATAGAATCCATCATCCCAAGCGGGTGAACAAGATAACTACTCGCTAATCATGCTAAAAACCGAAATTAAACTCAAATTAATAAAAACCATTATGAAATCAGAAAGTTTAAGGAACGAGTGTACCAAATCCGTAGCTACAATGAAGAAATTGAACTCCAAAACTTGAACCGAATGCTTGTAGATCCAGGAAATCCGAAACCTTTCACTAAACTATGATTAATTCCTTGAAAAGCTACGAAAAACTCTAAAAATCGTCTCTAAAACCGTGGAAAAATCGCACCAAATGCTAGAAAATCCAAGAAAATTGAAACTTTCAACTAATCTATGACTAACTATCTTGAAAATCGAAGAAAAACGTAAGTAAAAGCTCTGAAAATTGTCTCTGAAACTCCCAAAATTCGAATATGCTCGGCTGCTGCAAACTAGGGTTTAAAAAACGAATTTCGTGGGCTGGGCTTCTTACGCGGCCGCGTAGGGTTAAGTCACGCGGCCGCGTAGCTGTGTTGACTGGTCTTACACCACCTGGCTACATGGTCTTGTAAACATCTGTTTACGCGGCCGCGTAAAAGAAAGCTACACGGCCGCGTAGGGCAATTTTCAGCAAATCTCCGAATTTGATCAGGGAAGCTAAGTGGACTTCAATTCCTCGTTCTTTTGGCCTCGATTTCCGTTCCAATGTCGATTTAACGGCTTCTGACCTGCGAAACATAAATATTAATAAAATCAGTATCGTTTTCGCACATTTCGGTCTGAAAACCACCCAATATGCAAGGGAAATGATACAAAATATATGTATAAATATGCACATATCAGGGACGGTTCCCTGCAGTACGACATACCCATTTGGCACACCGCGACAAGCAATCCAACACCACTCTTTCCGCTCATATAAATGATTGATAAAAATTATACACGCGCGCGCGCGCGCACACACACACACATACACTGTTAGAACTTCTAAAGCACATAAATTTATATAGAACATACATAATTTTTAAAAAATTTCACAAATATGAAGAAAAAGTTCATAAATTTCATATCCAAAAAATTGTGCATCTTCCATGAAAGTTTAATATGAAAATAATTATAATTTTTATGTCAAAAAATATGTGCATTTTCTTTGTAGTTCTGTATATTTTCTTTGTAAATTTGTACATCTGGTAATGCATAATGCAAAAATCTTAATGTATCACGCAGGAAGTCGATACATCACGCGAGAATTTGATACATCACGTGGAAATAAAGATGCATCACGCGGGAATTGTGATGCATCTGTGGTGGTGCATGAAGGTTATTCGATATTCTTCGATACATGAAGGTTCTTCATTAAACCATAATGTATCAGCAAAGTATGATTGAGTTGGTTCAGCGGTTCAAACGGTCCGTTCAATTGAAATCGATTCATGGCATTTATGCTTCTCCATAAAAATAGTATATTAAATTACTTCGTTGGGAATCGAACCCAGAAACTCTTGTTTGATAAATAATTTATTTATCCATTAATCTACAAACCTTTTTATCATCAAATTCTAATTTATTGATATACTTCTTTTAATTTCAAAGTTTATTTTAATATATTAACTAACTAGTGAATCGTATTAAAACCTAGTGAATAAAATTCGATATTGATCTATTAAATTAGAGATCTTGGATCAATTTTTAATAAATTAATATTTTAAAGAGTTTGTTTGTTATTAAAAGAAGTAAGTCAATAAATTTAATAACAAATCAACTTGTAGCTTAATGGTTAAAGCCTTTCTTTATGAAATTAGATGTATCGGGTTTGATTCTCAACAAAGTAATTTATTGTTTTATTATTGTGAAGATGCATAAAATTTTGGACTGACTTCAATTGAATGAGCGGTCAAAAACTAGACCGATCTGGATCGTCAGACCGACCCGACTCGGACGGCCACATGATGCATCACGCGCTATGATTTTCTTTGCGTGCATAATCGGACCGACCGCACAATGCATCAAGTGATCGTGATGCATAATTGTTTCCGTGTGATGCAAAATTCTCTCAACGTGATGCATTGTACTTTTCCTGACGATGCATTGTGGTTTTCCAAGGTTTTCTAATGCGGAGAGATTTTCCATTGAACTCTCGCGTGTGTGTGTATGATTATATATTGAGTGCACTCAGGTTTATGTGAAGTCACATCACGTTATGTGTAAGTTTTTGTCATGTCCGATTTGATGTTGAACAATTTCTTAATTAACTAGGTACTTTTCACTAAATTGGTTTTTAATTTGGATCTAAAATCTTTAAAACTAATATCATAAATTTTGAAAACATATTAATGAAAAAGTAAATAAGAATAATAAACTTTTTGATAATGAAAAAATGTAAAACGATATCTTTGCATGCTACATTAACAATAATTTTGAACAAATTCAATTGAACAATTAATAGTAAATATAATAAAAAAAACTAACCAATATTAATATCAACAATATTACAAATATGAATTTTTTTTGTTAAATAACAAATATGTTGCAAGGGTTGAACCAAAACAGACCCAATTAATTTCATATTAATCTAACTTAACTTTGCCGAATTAATAGACAATTTTATATGTACACCTCTCTTCATATATATATGACTAAGAGTGGTGTTAATAAGTTGACCCTATTATGTATTAGTCATGATTATAGATAAAGTGTAGTGTATGAAATAGAATACATATGTTAATCATACCCTACATCTATTCCTTTAAAGACTTAACAGGATGGGGAGTGGCAGGGCTGGTACTAGGGTTTCTAATGTATATTGAGTAAACTAAAAATCCATGTCAAATTAATCCAACATTAATATTTATGTCAACCAATTAATTGTACATGAACTTAACAATTTTAAAACAAAAACTTCTTTCATCCTCTGATGAGTCCAGGGCAAAACAATAGACTAAATGCCCTACCTAAATATTTAAAAAAAATACACATTCAGATAATGACCAAGACCTAAGTGGACCCTGCAGTAACAAACAAATCAGCACAGCAACACTAGTTATAGGCAGACTCACAGTAGATATAATGCATCCCAATCAAGATACAACCACAATTAACAAATAACAATTGCATGCTACAAATATTTATACCCTTAATAAAACAGAAAAACAAAGCCATATTAACATTTATATCGTCCGTCCAAAACCAAGCTACTAACAATATTGGTAGCAAACATCAAATTAATGTCCAGCTTAAAAGCTTGGGTCTCTTTCTTAAAATGAGTCCAACAGTGAATGGATAGTCAAAGTTTCATTTCATTACCAGTATCAAAGATAAGTTATGCTATATTCAAACTTTCAAAGTCACCTTGCTTAACACCAACTCATTACCTATAATAGACTGTGCAACATATTAAGCAACACCAAACAAAAAATTCAGTTTTAAACACAGGCTGCTAGATGCCAAAGCAACTGTGTAAAATAATTATAGCATACCCAATATTGTATATGTGTTTTCAATATCATTCTCTGCTTTTGTTAAAGAATATCCATAAGCACTCCATTCAAATATTTCACTTTTCAATACCAGGTTCAACACTAAAAAAAAAAAAAAAAAAAATTCAAACCAAATAAACATAGGGGAAACAGAAGGATTCTTCTAACTTGAGGACACCAAACTTTTTTAGACAAATTATGAATCTCTGCGGCTCTTCTACTCTTTGACTCTTTGAGGAATATCCATAAGCACTCCATTCAAATATTTCACTTTTCAATAACAGGTTCAACACTAAAAAACAAAAATTTCAAACCAAATAAACATAGGGGAAACAGAAGGATTCTTCTAACCTGAGGACACCAAACTTTTTTAGACAAATTATGAATCTCTGCGGCTCTTCTACTCTTTGACTCTTTGAGGAATTCTGAGGGTTTGGATTTTGACGACGATTCTTGCACCTTAACTCCCAATCGAAAGATGATGCGACACGAACCTTCGAAGATTGATGCCTTGTTGATTTGGAATCGAGATGATGCAGATGAACCTTCGAAGATTGATGAACCAAATGAATCGTCTATGGTCTGTGATTTGGAATCGAGATGATGCCTTGGGAGTTGTTGCCTTGGAAGTTGGAATCCATATGAATCGCTGATGGTGGATTTTGATTTCATTCCCAAAACCGTTTCCACTTTCTAAATTTCATTCCCTAAAACATTTCCACTTCCTATTCCTAAACCTAGTCTGCAGCCCAAGCCCAATTTTGCTTCTTCTTTTTATAAAATGAGCCTAGTATTACAACATGGGCTACAAAATTATGATGCCCTTACAAAAATGTTGCCCTGGGCCGAAGCCCAGTTCGCCCCCCCCCCCCCCCCCCCTCTGGGCCGGGTCTGGGGAGTGGCTGGATACCTGAGATGGTGTTGCGGTACCACGGGAACACCGCCCTCTTGTGTGCCCATTGTGGGATAAGGCTGCCGAATGTGATGCTTCATTCCTCTCTTACAATATATACATAGCTTTAAGTGAAACCACCTATTATACGCAGCGTACCAGAAGATATCTTTTCTTAAAATTATTTTTTTTTTGAAATTTTTTTCATAAACATGTTTTATTTAACATTACACAGATGATATAAAAATATTACTAAGTGCATGAAATCATGCATCACACTGATGTATGTTCACATATATAAAAATTTATTGAAGTTTACGTTCACATCATTTTTAAGGAGCTGGGAGATGTGGACGTGTGTGAAATTTATATATCGTCTTTATAATGTTAATTTAACATGTTATGAAAAAAAATTAAATTTTTTTTAAAAGTGGTATTTTCTAGTGCGCTGCATAATGAGTGTTACTCTCTCAATTAACCATATTATATATATATATATATGTGTGTGTGTGTGTGTGTGTGTGTGTATGTACGTACTTACGTACGTATGTATGTATGTACGTATGTATTTTTTTAGTGGTATTGAAAGAGGTCGATATGTTGATTTCTATGGTTTGAGCGGTATGAAAATATACAAGGGGTAAAGCGAGAAAATATAATGTGACACTGAGTTGGACAGTGGGACGGAATGGTGACCACTCCCTCACCTTTAATGAGCATGTATATCAATGTATGATTAGTAGAATTAGTATGAGTCATACTTAGGTTATTAATGAAAAAATTAGTGTTTAAAGAGTATAATACTAGCTAGTCAAATTAAGAAAAATGGATGATATAGGTTTAATTAACAACACACCATAATATATGTGTGGTGTAATGTAAGAAATTGTGATTTGTAACCCTAGATATATATACGTTATCAAGAGTTTGATTGGACAAAGTAGTTAATTAGTAGGTTTGTTAATTTGTGTAGGTTTATCAAATGATATATATTACAACAGAAACGTACACCAATCAATAATTAGCAGGAATCAACTACACGGATTAATTATCGATCAGTCACATTAATAGATAATTATACAACTTAAATTAAGACGAAAGTAGGTCGATCAAATGACAAATTAAGCCTTTATATAAAGAGAGGACGGATGAGCTAGCTAGGTTTGGTACGTACTAATTAACAGCTAGTACTAGCTAGCCAAGCAACGCATATGTGGTGAGGTCTGATGCAGCAGCATGAAGATTACTCGGATGGTTGGGCTGCAGCCGTAGAGTGAGGATGCGTGGTGCACTCATATGTGGCGGGTATCCATACATCGCTTCATACTCTCCTGCATCATCTATCATTCCGTATTGTGGGTCCTCCCCTCTTATATCCTACGTACATTCACATTAATTTACCCTTAAATAACAGCTAGCACACGCTTAACGTCTGCATGCTAGTATATATCATTCTTTAAAATAAATAACAATTAAGTTAATGCAAGGTGAAACCCATAATTAATGTAAACACTGGCCAAGTTTGTTTGATCACTGATATTAGATGATGGTAATATATATTAAAAGGATTGATCATGAGCTAGGGAGTAGGTATTATTAGCGATAACTATTATCAATATTAATTGTTGTTAATATCTTGTATCTTCTAGAGATGTTAGTTTCCTAAATATACTATTAGTTTTGTAGTCTTTTGTATATGAGTATATCATGCATGTGATGATAAAGAGTTGTATCTCAAGAATAATTAATGCAATTATATATATAGACTGTTATAGAGGGTTATACCACATGTAAAAATAATTACTAATATTTAAAATTTTGAGATGCATGTTTGAATTTAATTGATTGGTGGTATGACCAATGTACGGATTTAAGTACAAAGGTTAGGGTCAAGATACCCCAATAAACTTTTATCCTATATGTTCAGGCCGTCAAACCATGAAAGAGCGTCATTTTTTAAGTCCAATAAGTAATATATTAGGCCTACATGTGTATTTATTAACTTTTCAACTCAATAAATAATCAAAATTAACTCTTTTAAAAAAATAGTGTGTTGTATTTTTAAAAAGATGTTGTGTAATCTTTGTCAAAAGCATTTAAAAAAGAGTATGTCATATTTTTGAATTAAAAAAAAAAACATTTTCCTTTTCTCTCGCCCTAAGCATAAAAATACTCGGTTAGGTCAAGACTCAAGATAGCCCGATAAAATTTTTCATGTATGTTATATATGTTGTCAAAAGCATTTCGACAACAATGTTATATAAGTGGACTTTATTTTTCAAGAAAAACATAAAAAGCCCTTTTTTGAGGAAATTTTCAATAACACGAGCTTGAAATATATTTGAGCTTTTTCCTACTTTTTGTATGTATGTTGATTTATGAATCAACCTTTATAAAATTTATTTTTAGATGCACTATTACGTACTGGGCAGTATCATACAATAAAATGATGATGGGGTTTTGTTTTTCTGAGTTTTGATCGAGTGAGCAAATTAATTAAGTTATATATGTATATATTGAGATAAGTAATTTGTAAAGTTGAAGACTTGAAGTTAAGAAATCTTACAAATTCATGCATTAGCTTTTTGTATACGTCTTGAGCACTCCTCACCTGAAAGAAGAAAAATGAGATGTAAAAAGATTTTTTAAAATGAAGCTTTGAATCAGAAGTATTTTGTTGATAGCGAGCGTAGGGTACAACATTACCTTTTTTTTGGAAGTCTCCAACTTATTCCCAATCACTTTGAGCTGCGTTTTGTGTTTGTAAATTAAATTAAAACCCAACATCAATTTCAACACTTCCAACATACACCGATCTTCATATGATGGTTTAAGAGAAATCTCAAATTTGAACAAAGGTTATTATTAATTACCATACATAAAAGGAAATTGAAGTACAAAAATATATAGGACTCATAAAATAATAAAAAGGGAATATTTCTGACATAAGGAAGGGAAATTGACCTTGCGTTCGCGAATGATGTATACAGCCTCCTGCGATTCCTTCTCAAGTTCAAGCAATGCTTCAAAACCTAGAGGTTCCAAGCAATCACCCAACCTTTGCCTTTTCCCCAACCCCCATGCACGTCATGTACCACCAATTAATTTAATGAAACTAATTAAAATGCCAAGTTTTTGAGAAATAAATTTATAAATATAGTATACTAATTTGTTCACACTATATATATATATATATATATATATATATATATATATATATATATATATATATATATATATATATATATATATATATATATATATATATATATATATATATATATATATATATATATATATATATATATATATATATATATATTCACATGCACGGATGTAGTCACGTATCTTAATTGTCTTAGACCTTGTTTGTTTACCTCTTAATGGAATCATTAATAGGTCATTTTACCTTTAAATGATTTTTTAATGATTCCGTTAATAAATAAACAAACAACTCTTACACTACACTACTGATCACATCATTAATATTACTAACGTGAAACTAACCAACATCAAGTCGATCTCATTAAGGAGCGCATTATTCCGCTTTATAGAATAGACTAAAAAAATTATTTTAGCATAATATTTACTTTTTGTATTCTTTATTTTTTTAAAAAGAAGACATCAAAATCATAAACATTCTTCATTTTCAATGCCGATATTATTTCACATATCAAATAGCAAAACTTTGGAGCGCATTATTAAGGAAGGTATAGTAGTACCTAATTTGCCTTCTAAGATTTTTGTTCACCTCTTTCAGTTGCCTCAGTTCCTCTTGCATTTTCTGCATCAAATTCACAATTACATGCATCCCTTAGAAACGTACTGGTATTGATTAATTTGCTGTAAATAATTGACATCGACTTTCTTTAGGTTTCCATTTGACATATGAACATATCAGTCTTATAAGAATAAGTACTTGGGTGTTGGGTCGATCTTCGGACTAGCTAGTAGTAGTTAATGATTTTGCTCAAGGGTAATTTTGTCTAATTCACTTCTAGATGCTGCTGTGTAAATGTTAAGCAAATAGATGATAAGCAGGCCGGTTTTGACGTTTTGGTCTTCTTTTTTTGTTGCGAGTGATTTATGAGGAAATAGAGTGAGAAAAACTAAAGAGAGAAAAAAATAGAATTATAGAATTTAAAAACAAACATCACATTAATTAATTAGCATCCATCTTTTATATATCATTCCTAATGTCCGTTGTTTTCTTCCTATGCTTAGTATCAGAACAATTGATTAGACGTACAGGATTAATGGTGGTTTGACAAGAAACTTTTAAGGGGCTTTCTTTAAGATCCTAATTTATTAGAACCTATATTTGAATGATAAAGTTCTAGCTTTTACTAGTATAAACTAACTCTATACTTCAAATAGCTTTAAAAACTTGCTCGAGTTTTCAATAAAACATATTACCAATACAAGGTCCGTTTGGTTGAATGTAATGGACTGATAAAGGAATGTAATATACAAAATAATGAAATGAACAACGTAACATAATGAATTATTATGATTCATTGTCGTGTTTGTTCATCTCCCATTGAAATGAAATGAGTTATTACTATCCGTTGTTTGGTAAATATGAATATTATAAGTAATGATGAACTCAATAAAATAAGGGTGCATTTGTTTTTTAAGACATAAAATGTCTAAAATCTAATTACATGTCTGATTAATTAGAGATGGTTTTAAAGTCTTATTAGAATTGTATGTTTTTTTAAAATTAATATAAATGTCTAAAATACATACAAATATATTAATAAAACACATCATTGCTTGCCAGCTATATTTTATATACCTACTTTATTGGAACTCTAAGGTGATGTATGTTTTTTAAGAATTTAAATGTTTGATTTCTGAAATTAAGAGGAGATCTTAATATTTGAAATTAAGAGGCTCTTAATTTTAATTCAGACAACTATCTTCCTTTTAAAATTCAGAGGATAGAACCTCTTAAGTCTGAATTTAAACAAACTGTATAAATTAGGTTAACATTTGAAATTCAGACTTCAGACCATTTTCCCACCCTCTTGATTGCAAACAAACACACCCTAATTCTAAAATTACTAAAATCCCATTCCATTCCTTGAGAGAATGAAAAAAAAAACATCACACCTCAAGGAATGAAAATTAAGAGAGGTGGAAGAATCACATTCCTTATGTACTGATTAATTCCATTACCACTGCATAAACAAACAACTTTTTTTTCATTTTGTATGTCATAATGATTCATTCCGTTACATCTCCCATTACGACATAACAAACACTACATAATGGTTTCTTATCATTTGAGTCGGTCGTGTTATTTATTTATACATTAGTGTGTTTTCTTATGTTCTTTTTCATACTAGTCCGCTTTAGCTGCAGTACGTTAATTGCTACAACATCCCACCTAAAGCTATTTTAGCTAAACATAATCTTAATCTACTAAAAGCTGTTAAATATTAAACATTTTTAGCAAAAATATATACAAGAATCTAATTTAATACAATTAATATTTTGCATCCATAGTTGCAATAACTTACAAGCAATCATGTAATTAAATATCGTTTGAAAAAAATGTCAAATAAAAGCAGCAAGAATTAATGTGAGAAAGCTCAAACTTAAAAGGTGTTGTAATCATAGTAGATGAGAACCCTACTAAATTGAACTGTAGCCTTGTTCATATATGTGTGTAAAACAACATTGATGATTTAGTAACATTCTTTCGATTTTCACCTTAAAATCATAGCATATTCAGAACTTTTCAGAGCAATTTCTATAACAACATTTATAGTATAATAAAATGAAAAATATATACGTGTGCGTAGCAGGTTGTGCTCGAAAGCAGTTGGTTTAATTTGTTAAAAGTTTTCTAATAATTAATTAGTATAGTTGTCGAGAAGGAATGATTTGTAGTGTAGCCCTAGCTAGCAGGAGTAATAACAACAATTATAATTATCACAAGGAAAATGAACCTCATAATATATGTGCGTAGCAGGTTGTGCTCGAAAGCAGTTGGTTTAATTTGTTTCCAATAATTAATTAGTATAGTTGTCGAGAAGGAATGATTTGTAGTGTAGCCCTAGCAGGAGTAATAACAACAATTAATTAATAATTATCATAACGAAAATGAACCTCATAATGGGAGTTCCAGAGATCAATTCCAGATGCCTTCTGATACTGATCGAAGAACTGCTTCGTCCTGGCGGTAAACACAATCGAAATCAACAAACCAAAAGCTAGGGTTTCTAGCTAGCAAATTGTATATATAGAGAGAGAATAGAAAACGTACGTAATGGAAGGGCTTATATACTCATGAAGCTTATCAGTACAAGAGACCATGATTATGGAGACTTTAGCATCACACAACACCGTTAATTCACTCGCCTTCTTAAACAATCCATTCCTCCTCTTGGAATACGTGACCTGCCTGTTGGTTGAGTTCTCTATCTTCTTGATCTGGATCTTCCCCCTCGCCATTAATCTCTATTAATCCAGTATGTTGTTAGTAGCTCCGATCTGAAGCAGCAAAAGACGAAAGCACAACAGATGGATGGATGATTGAATTGTCGTGGATATGGAGGAGAGAGAGAGAGAGAGATATAGAAGATGAAGTGTGTGTTTTCAGTGTGTGTGAGAGAAAGAGAAAATAGAGAGAAAGGGGAAAGAAGTAGAAAGTAAGGAGGAATTGTTTCCAGAAAAGGGAAGTATTACTGTAAACGTGAAAGGAGTAAGGCTATTTTATTAATAGGTTTCTTTATTTTTTCTCTTGGTTTCGGACAATTCAGTTGACCGATACAATTATTTCACTACTAGGTACTGTTGCTGATTTAATTTAGGTGGCGTTTGGTTCGCGCAGAATGTTGTAAAAGGAATTTGAATCTGTTAAGGAATTGGAATCTGCAAGGAATTGGAATTGGAATCTAAATCATGTTTGGTTGGCTAAAAATGAAATTGGATTCCAATTTCATATTTCGTTGGGGTAAGATGGGATGAGTGGGTAGATGTGGATAAGTCTCTAAGGTAGGAATAGGATGAGATGGATAGGGTAGGGTGTGGGTGGGATGGGGTGGGTGGGTAGGGTGTATGAGGGATGGGTGGGTGGGGTGAGTGGGTAGAGTTGGATAAGTCTATAAAGTAGGAATAGGATGAGATGGATAAGGTAGGGTAGGGTGGGTGGGGTGGATGATGGATGGGTAGGTATGGTGGGTAGTAGGTAAGAGCAGGTTGGATACCGTAGGTAAGGTAGGTGGGTCGGGTCGGGTGGGTAATGCATCATGGATGAGAGAGGGTAGGTGGGTAGGGGTAGGTATGGTGGGTAATAGGTAAGAGTAGGTTGGATAGGGTAGATAAGGTAGATGGGTAGGGTCGGGTTGGTAATGCATCATCGATGAGGGAGGGGTAGGTGGGTGAGGGTAGGTATGGTGGGTAATAGGTAAGAGTAGGTTGGATAACGTAGGTAGGGTTGGAGTAGGTGGGTTAGAGGTGGGTGGGATGGGATGGGGTAGGGTAGGGTAGGGTAGGGGTGGGGTGGGTATGGGTGGGTGGGTACGTAGGTAGGTAGGTAGGGGTAGGTTTGGTGGGTAGTAAGTAAGAGTAGGTTGGATAACGTAGGTAGGGTTGGGGTAAGTGGGTTAGAGGTGGGTGGGAAGGGGTAGGGTGGGTGGGTAGGTAGGGTGGATGGGGTAAGACAGGACATGGTGTAGTGTAGTGTGTTAAACGTAAGGGGTATTTTTGTAATCAACCACTTTCTGTTTTTTAAAAGGAATTGAATTCCATCCATAGTATGAAGGAATGTTATTTTCCTTCATTCATTGGAAAATTTCAATTTTGATGGAATCCAATTCCTTTTTATAGTTAAACCAAACACATGAATTGACTGGAATTGGATTCCTTTCCCCTCCAATTCCCTCGGATTCCAGTGAACCAAACGGCACCTTAGGGGTTAGTCTGATTACACATGATGATAAAGACATAGGGATGGCAATGGGGCGGGGATCTCAATTCTCATTCATATTCCCGCTTCATAATCCTCTCCTCCATCTCCGGCCCCATCCCCGTCGGGGAATGAGTTTCTTTTCTCATCACCGTCCCAATCGGGGATCCCCGTCGGGAAATCAGGTTTTTCAAGTTCATAAAGATTATTTAAGTTTAAACTCTAAATAGTAATTTAGTTAAAAATATATGTAAATAAACATTAAAAAAATTAATTGAAACATATTTGAGGTATTTACATATATGACGTATAATTTCTGATAAAACTAAAACAAAGAAATGGATGCAAAATATTTATAAAACCAATAAAATGAAAAATAACAATAGTATTTTAAACTATAGAAAAGTCATATACAATGATATTTAATATATTATATAAAATGTAATGAATAATTTTCATTGTAAATTTAAATATATATATAATAATTTATATTAAAATATAATTTATAACCGGGTTGGGTTCGGGGTCGGGTGTCTCCCATCCCCGGCCCCATCCCCGGTCAACTCGGGGATTCCCCGGTCAAATCGGGATCGAGTTACGGGTTCCCCGTCAGGGTTGGGTTTTTTTGCCATGCCTATTCAGATAGAAAAATGGTTAGGTTGATCATGAAAAATGAAATGGTAAATCTGTTATTTTTTCTATTGGCTAATTAATTATAAAAAACCGAACTATAATAATATAGTAATAATGATAGAGGTAGAATTAGACATTTATGAGGTGATAATATAGTTCCCTTAATTTAGAGCTAAGAATAGTCCATCTTACTAATCATACATTCGCTATAGCATGTAGGCTGTAGCCATGTAGGTGTGTGAATTTCAGCTCATTCAAGTAAAACGGTCGAACGGATCGGTATTCAAAAAATAAAAATTTACATAATTTTGAAAATTTTTTCGAAAAACAATATGTTGATACATCATTTTATAGAATTTTATTTTTTCTAAAAAATTATGTTATAGCTTACTTTTAACTACGAGTCATTTTTATCGTTCCGCACGTTTGACCCGTTGAGTCGAAATTGTCAGTCATAGTAAAATCTTTTAAGTTGGACCATTTTTGCGATTAAAACCTATTATTTTGCATTGCACAAAACATCCCAACTGGTAAAATTTCACGGATTGAGATATTACCGACTGTCACCTATTGACAGTCACATGTCACCATTGACAAGTTACCAGTGACCACCAGAATTTTGCGGAAAATAAATTGCAACAAGAAAACACAAATTTATACAAAAAAATCAACAAGGAATTTTGATAAGTTTTAGTCAGTTGATGGTTTTTTGCGCAATAAAAAATAATTGAAAGTTTTAATCGTAAAATAATCCAACTTGAATTTTTTTGGGCGAAATTTACGTTATGATAATAAAACAAAAACAATATAAGTGCTGACTTATAATTATATCGTTGATATTTAGCGACACGCTTTACATCTATCTATATCTTATCTATTAATAAAGTAAAATGATTTGTCGCATGTCAATCTTTCATGACATCTCAATTTTTATTTTCCCCCGCCTATCTTATTACCATAATTTCTATTCTAATGTTTAGGAAAGTAAATTAATAATTCTAATTATTTTTATAAACTATTTATGATATTTTATTTTCATATTAATTAAAATTTTAATAAATTTACATATATAGTTAAAAATCTATGGATCAACATTCTAATACAGTCAGTAAAATATTTATTTATCCGTATATTATGTATTTTAATTTTTATAGTTTATATCGTTTAGATAATTTATTTTGAATTTTGATATTATCATTTAGTTATTAAAAATTTATAATTGTAATATACTATGTAACATCCTCAGGTTTAAATTATTATATTTGAAATTATTAAGTTTAAATTTGTAATTTAAATTATGAAAGTTGGTACGAAATTTGGACTGATTATAAAGTTGGTTGCATATTATGGAAATTTAGAATTCTAAATTATTAAGTGAAAATAATTATTTAATTATTAAGGATAATAAATAAAAGATAGAATTCTTTTATTTTATAAAAATCAGTATTTAATGGAACCGGATAAGTAGAAGGGTAAAATGTGCCAAAAGGTGAAAGTGATGAATAAAAAGGGAATAAAAGACCAAATTTCCTTTCATTTCAACAAAACCTTTCTCTCACTAAAGCTCTCATTTCTCTCTCTCGGCTCTCTCTCTCTCTCTCTCTCTCTCTCTAAAACTCGAAGATCATCAAAACTTGGATTTTGAAGCTGAAAATCTGAAACAAGATTGCTAGGAAGGAATTATAACATCTGCAATCATCGAATTAAGGTAAATATCTCTTTAAATTTCGAATTTGGGAACATTTGGTTCGGTTTTTATATGAACCGAAAATTAGATTTTGGAGATTCAAACATGGATGCATGTGTTATATAGTTAAAGATTTGTTTAAATCTAGTGTATATGAAGCTACATGTTAAATTTCAGCTTCTGATTTAGCTTATAAGTATGATTTATGGATTTTAGTGTGTGTTTTAGTGTGTGTTCGATGGATGAACAAAAATGGTCAAAAAAGATGTAAATTGGTATGAAAGTATGATAATATTAGTGTTAAATGTATTGGAAATTAAGTGTATTTAAGTTGGTATAATTTATTTCATGTATTGAAAAAGTACCAAAAATGATGGAATTAAAATCTGGAAAATGTTATAAAACTGTACAAATTCGAATACAGTAGATCCGAATTCGGATCCGAGAGGAACTCGGATCTGGCCCGATTTCGGATGGGTCCGAACCTCTGATGTACAAAACAGAAAATATTTACAAGTGTTGTATTTCGGATGGAGTCCGAATTCGGATGTGGCCGAAATTGTAATTGGAGTCCGAATTAGAATGTGGTCCGAAATTAAAGGGGACCGAATTTGGATTTATGTGGGATCCGAATTGGGATTCATGTAGGATCCGAACTGGGGGTCCGAATTCGGGTGGGGTCCGAATTCGGACATGGGTCCGAAATGTGGATCAATTATTGCAAAACTTATAAAATTAAGTTTTATGAAATTAAACAAGATATTGACACAATATATTGTTACAACTGATTTAAGAGGTCCCTTGTGGTGTTGTTTAACCCACAGTGGGGTACTTTGTGGATCCGGTTGAAATTCCGAGGAGAAATAAAATTAACTGGAGATTAATAACGCACCCACTGTGAGTACCTTTGATTTTAACATTGCTGCATCTGCATTATGTTTGCATTGCCTGCTGGGGCATGTTGTTTCATATTCGTTTGGCACTCTACTAACATGCGTATATGTTGATACACATTCATACTTGTTGCATGTCCGTTCATTTGTTGTGCATCCTTTCGATGGACCTGCGTGGTCGCATCTGTACTCTGATGTTACTGTGCTATATGACCAAGAGTTTGACACATCTATGGTCAGGATAGACAGTAAGTCATCCCCGATGTAATGTCTGCCTCAGATGGTTGGTTTTTCTTATGCCGAGTGTCAGCTCGAAGGAGCTGCGGCTCGGGTTTGCGTACCTGGGGTACGTGTGGAGTATACGGTATGTGTTACCGCGGTTACTCTGGGTGGCATCATAATGATTTGTTGAATGTGTAAAATCATATGGTATTCACTAAACTTTAGCTTACCCCCTCAGTTGTTACATTTTTACAGGAAAAGGGAAATCCGCTGCGGGACCGTCTAGCTAGGACGTTTATTGAAGTGTTTGAAGATTTCTAGTGTTTTAACTTGGTATTTGTTTTATGGAATCAATGTTGTAATAAATTTGGGGATGATGTAATACTTTTGGATTTGTAGACTTAGATGTGTAACCTATGTAGCACCGTAGGGTGTTTGTCAGATTTGTATTGCTTTATTTTGTATTTTATGCTTCCGCACTTTAATTAAGATATCAGATTATTATATATCTGTTTGTTGGTGAATAATCCTGGATGAATTGTAATTGGTGGTTAATGTGCCAAGGGTGTCACATCGAGATGGTATCAGAGCAGTAGTTTGAGATTCAAGTGTCTGTGAGGTCTTGGTCTCAAACATTAAGTGAGGATATGTAGTGATATTAAGTAATGATCTGAACTAAGATAGGTTACGATCTAGTAATCATAGGACATTGACTATCGTAAGGGACAAATGGGTGGTGTCTTTAAATAAATGACATGTTAATAAATAAGTTATATGTTTCATATTTCAGAACATGTCTGAAGGAGGAATGACACCAGAAGAGACGAGAGAAATGATGCTAGCCATGATGGCTGAGCAAAATCGGATGATTCAGGACCAGTTTCGGGATCGAGATGAGGCCGAAACTAAGCGAAGAGAAGACAAAATGAAGAATAAGGAAAAGGAGGGAGGAAACAATGACGAGCAAAATGACAACACTGGGTCATCTAATAAGCCCAGCGGTTGTCGGTTTAAGGACTTCAAGGGAAATGGAGCAGTCGAGTTCAATGGACTGGGTGATGCTGTTGCCGCTCTGGAATGGATAACAGCCACTGAACGGACATTCCAAATCAGCGATTGTGCTGAGAAGGATATGGTCTGGTTCGCTACTGCAATGTTCACCAAGGATGCAGTAATGTGGTGGAACTCGATGGTGAATGCGTTAACCTTGGAGAAAGTATCTATTATGTCATGGGCTGAGTTCACAGAAGTTTTTACTCAGCAATATTGTCCGGCTGATGAACGCTGAAGACTTGAGGCAAAATTCATGACACTGATTCAGGGGACTAAGTCTGTGTCCCAGTATGCTGTAGAGTTCACGAGGCTAAGTTTGTTCGCGCCTCATCAAGTGGATACCAAGGAAAGGAAAGTGACCAGGTTTGAGGCTGGTCTTGATTTGGAAATCCGAAGGGTGATGAGCAATGTACGCTACCCCACATTTGCTGGTCTACTGGAAGCCGCCAGAAAAGTGGAACAGATTTTAAGTATGTCTGGATATGTGATGGGGTCCGCTGCTGCTTCAGCTAACCCAACTCAACCTTCACCACCTAAACGTCAACGCGAAGGAGGCTAATCTGGTTCTTCACGATCATCGCAGTACTCGCCGCAACAGTCCTTCCGTCGACAGTCTAGTTCTTCTGGTCGTGCACGTGCTTACTCTATCAACATCGAGCCACAGTATTGTAATAAGTGCCATCTGGAACATTTCGGCAAGTGCACAAATGGGCGTGCGCGTTTTTGCTGCGGAGAGTTGGGCCACTTTCAGAATGAATGCCCACGGAAATCTGATGCTTGCCATAAGTGTGGGGTATGGGGGCACTATAGTCGGAATTGTCAAAAGAATGCTCCAGCAGCTGCTGCTCCATCGACAACACGATCATCTGGGGGATCTAGTGGTGGTTCAGTCAACCGCCGGAACCAGCCACAAAAGGCACCGGCTCGTGCATTTCAGATTACTGCGGAGGAGGCTAGGGAAAACCCCGAGGTGGTTACTGGTATGTTTATTGTTAATTCCATGCCTGCACGAGTTCTTTTCGATTCGGGTGCCAACCGCTCGTTTGTATCTACTATGTTTGCACAACAATTTGCCATGCCTTTGTCTAAGCTATCTGTTGTACTAGATATTGAAACTGCTAGTAATACTCTAGTCAAAGTAGATCATGTATACCGTAATTGCACCTTAGTGATTGAAGATGTATTCTTCAATTTGGACTTGATTCCGATCGAGTTTAGTGAATTTGATGTAATTATCGGGATGGATTGGTTGATAGAGAACGAAGCCCATATAGTGTGTAAGAAGCGGATGATAAAGATAACTACTCCGGAGGGGCGTGAGATCTGTATTTACGGGGATAGGAGAAGTGGGGATCTATGTTTGTTGACCATTGCAAAAGCTCGAAAGCTTGTTGCAAAGGGGTGTGACGCCTACCTGGCATATGCTATAGATGCCAAGGCTGAGAAGAAGACGTTGGTCGATGTGCTTGTTGTTTCACAATTCCCGGATGTGTTTCCGGAAGACTTGTCTGGCGTGCCGCCTGAGAGACAAGTGGAGTTCCGAATTGATCTGATCCCTGGAGCTGCACCAGTAGCTCGTTCTCCGTATCGCCTTGCTCCTACTGAGATGAAAGAGATGATGACACAACTCCAGAAGTTGTTGGACAAGGGCTTCATTCGACCGAGTTAATCGCCGTGGGGAGCTCCGGTATTGTTTGTGAAGAAGAAAGATGGCACCATGAGGATGTGCATCGATTACCAGGAGCTGAATAAATTGACAATTAAGAACAAGTATCCGCTGCCGCGGATAGATGACTTGTTTGATCAGTTACACGGAGCTTGTGTCTTTTCTAAGATTGATTTGAGGTCGGGGTATCATCAGTTATAAGTTAGAGAGGAAGATGTGCCTAAGACAACTTTTAGGACTCGGTATGGGTATTACGAGTTTCTGGTGATGCCTTTCGGGTTAACTAATGCCCCGGCTATTTTTATGGATTTAATGAACCGAGTTTGTAGACCGATGCTAGATAAGTCAGTGATTGTGTTCATTGACGATATTTTGGTGTATTCAAAGTCTGAGGCCGAACATGCTGATCATTTAAGGGAATTGCTGGAACTGCTAAGAAAAGAGAAGTTGTATGCCAAGTTCTCAAAATGTGAGTTTTGGCTGCAAGAGTTTGACACCTCTATGGTCACGATAGACAGTAAGTCATCCCCGATGTAATGTCTGCCTCAGATGGTTGGTTTTTCTTATGCCGAGTGTCAGCTCGAAGGAGCTGCGGCTCGGGTTTGCGTACCTGGGGTACGTGTGGAGTATACGGTATGTGTTACCGCGGTTACTCTGGGTGGCATCATAATGATTTGTAGAATGTGTAAAATCATATGGTATTCACTAAGCTTTAGCTTACCCCCTCAGTTGTTACATTTTTACAGGAAAAGGGAAATCCGCTGCGGGACCGTCTAGCTAGGACGTTTATTGAAGTGTTTGAAGATTTCTACTGTTTTAACTTGGTATTTGTTTTATGGATTCAATGTTGTAATAAATTTGGGGATGATGTAATACTTTTGGATTTGTAGACTTAGATGTGTAACCTGTAACATCCTCGGACTTATTTTGATATATTTTGATTAATTAGGTGGAAAGTTATGTATTTAAGTTGAATTTGGGTGATTATTATGCATATTGGATATTTAGCAAAGTTTGTTGCTATTTTGAGAAAATTGAATTCAGAATCAATTTTGTGGATTATTATGAATTTAAAAGCTATTTATGATATATCTAAGATTAAATCAGTATTTTATGAAACCGGTTAAGTCGAGTGGTGAAATGTGCAAAATGACGAAAGTAGTATATAAAGGGCAATAGGCTTCATTTTCTAGTTTACACTCTCTCTCTACTCTATCTCTCTAGAAATTTTCTCTCTACATCTCTCTAAGATAAATCACAAACCGACCGTCGGATTTTCGAGAATTATACGTCATCGGAAAGATATCGAGGAGTACAACAACAATCTACAAACGGATTCTTGATTTCATACGAATTGAGGTAAGAATCGAACCTTTTTAGTTTATGGTTTCGGCTTTAAAGTAACTAAGAATTCGAATCTATCATTTTATGCAAATTTAAGTTTGTTTTGCTTAAAATGTTGCTGGATTATGATACTATATGCATAGTAGAATCGAATATATGCATCATACATGATATAACACTGATTTTAGGCCTTAGAAATGAAGGATTTAAGTTGAAATGATGAACAGACTCGAATATGTCAAGAACAGAATCGAAATGTAAGAACAGACTCGAGTTTGGTGCTAGATTCGAAGGTGTACCATCAGATTCTAAGGGGGGGGTTCGAATCTGATGATAGACTCGAAGGACCAGTTCGAATCTGACATTAGATTCGAAGTATGGTTCGAATCTGATGGTTGGGTTCGAATCTGATGATAAATTTCGAATCTAACCCATTAAATTCGAGTTTAATGCCTAAAATTGTGAATACTACTTTCTAGGCTTGTGTATTTTGAATGAAACTCATAAACAACACATAAAATGTCATGTGTTATATAAAGAACAATGTATGAACATGAAATGGGTACAAACTTAGTTATAGTTCGAATTTGGATATAAACCCGAAATGGGGGAAAATATCGTCAAATTTACGAAACTTGATTATTATGGAACTAAATGGATAATGATACGAGGAATTGTTGTAATTGATAATAACAGGTCCCTTGTGGAGTTGTTTAACCCACAGTGGGGTACTTGGTGGAATCCGGTTGAAAGCCCGAAGAGAAATAATATCGGTTAAAGATAATACGCACCCACTGTGAGTACAGTAGATTTCGCATGATTATATCTGATTTATGTTAAGCTTTGCCTGCTGAGACCTGTTGTTTCACTTGTTTGGTTGGATTTCTACTAACTTGCGTAGATTTAGATGCACATTCTTACTTGTTGCATGTCCGTTCGATTGTTGTGCATCTAGTGATGGACCGGTGGGTCGCATCGATTACTCTGATGTTACTGCGCTATATGACGCTGGAGCTGATCCCTCCAGGTCCGGTAGGCAGTATGTCATCCCCGATCGTTCGTTTGTCTCAGATGGTATGTGTAAATGCCGAGCCTTGGGCTCGAAGGGGCTGCGGCTCTGGTCCGTACTTGGTGTACGAAGAGAGTATACGACGTTTGTCGTCGGGGTTACTCTTGGGCTTCATAAATATTTATAATATGCGCAATCTTTGTATTCACTAAGCATCCGCTTACGTTTTAGTTGTTGTATTTTTACAGGCAAAGGAAAATCTACGGCTGGACCTTCTAGTTAGGTCGATTTGGAAGATTTGGAAGATATCTGCTATTTAATCGGTAATTATATTGTGGGACAAATGTTGTAATATATTCTGGATGATTGTAATAAATGTATGGGTGTGTAGACCTAGACTTGGTACCTGATAGCACCGTAGGGTGTTTAACACTTGTTGCACCACTTTATTTATGTTTTAATGCTTCCGCACTTAATTTAGGTTATCAGATCATTATGTTATTGCATGTTGATGATTAATCCTGGGTGTATTGTAATTGGTGGTTGTTGTGGCAAGGGTGTCACACGAGATGGTATCAGAGCAGTAGTTTGAGATCAAGTGTCCGTGAGGTCTTGATCTCAAACATTAGGTGATGATATGTAGTGATGCTAAGTAATGATCTGAACTAAGATAGGTTATGATCTAGTAATTATAAGAAATTGACTATCATACGGGACAAATGAATGGTGTCTTTAATTTATGACATGTTACTAAACAAGTTATATGTTTATATTTTCAGAACATGCCTGGAGGAATGACACCTGAGGAAGCCAGAGAGATGATGCTAGCCATGATGGCTGAGCAGAATCGAATGATTCAAGAACAGTTTCGGGCTCGAGATGAGGCCGATGCTAAAAGAAGAGAGGAAAAGAGAAAGAACAAGGAGAAGGAAGGGGGTAACAATGAGGAACAAGATGACAACACTGGGTCATCTAACAAACCCCGAGGTTGTCGTTTTAAGGACTTTAAAGGAAATGGGGCTGTGGAGTTTAATGGACTAGGAGATGCTGTTGCCGCACTGGAATGGATAACAGCAACTGAACGAACATTCCGAATCAGCGACTGTGCTGAGAAGGACATGGTTCGCTATGCTACTGCTATGTTCACTAATGACGCAATTATGTGGTGGAATGCCATGGTGAACGCTTTGACATTGGAGAAGATTTCTGTTATGACTTGGGCTGAGTTCAAGGATCTGTTCACTCAGCAGTACTGTCCGGTTGATGAGCGCCGGAGGTTGGAAGCAAAGTTCATGGCACTGGTACAGGGGACTAAGACGGTGTCCCAATATGCTGTGGAGTTCACGAGGTTAAGTCTGTTCGCACCTCATCAGGTGGACACTGAAGAGAGGAAAGTGACCAGGTTTGAGGCTGGTCTTGACATTGAAATAAGGAGGGTTATGAGCAACGTCCGCTACCCTACATTTGCTGGCTTACTTGAGGCTGCCAGAAATGTAGAGCAGATTCTGATCATGTCAGGCTACTCTGTTGGGTCTGCTGCTGCTTCCACCAATCCGACACAGCCGTCACCGCCGAAGCGCCAAAGGGAGGGAGGATATTCTGGTTCTTCCCGGTCTTCACAGTACTCACCTCAACAGTCGTATCGCCGACAATCTGGTTCATCTGATCGCGGTCGTGCGCGTGCATACTCCATCAACACTGAGCCGCAATATTGCAATAAATGTCATCTGGAGCATTTTGGCAAATGCCCTAACGGACGTGCTTGTTTTTGCTGTGGGGAGCTGGGACATTTTCAGAATGACTGCCCAAGGAAGGGTGATGCTTGCTATAAGTGTGGGGTGTGGGGTCACTATAGCAGGAATTGTAGAAAGAATGCTCCAACGGCTGCTGTCCCATCATCAACACGCTCGTCTGGAGGTTCGAGTGGTGGTTCAGTTAACCGCCGGGGTCAGTCACAGAGGGCACCTGCTCGTGCTTTTCAGATAACTGCAGAGGAAGCAAGGGAAAATCCGGAGGTCGTCACGGGTACGTTCATAGTTAATTCTATGCCTGCACGAGTTTTATTTGATTCGGGTGCCAATAGGTCGTTTGTTTCTACTATGTTTGCACAAAGAATTGCCATGCCACTATCTAGATTATCTGCTGTTCTTGATATAGAAACTGCTAGCATCACTCTTGTAAAAGTAGATCATGTCTACCGTAACTGCACGTTAGTAATTGAAGATGTAGTCTTCAATTTGGACTTGATACCGATAGAATTCAGTGAGTTTGATGTCATAGTCGGGATGGACTGGTTGATCGAGAATGAAGCCCACATAGTGTGTAAGAGCCGAATGATAAAGATAACTACCCCGGAGGGGCGTGAGATATGTATATATGGGGATAGGAGAAGCGGGGATTTGTGTTTGCTTACTATTGCAAAAGCTCGAAAGCTTGTTGCAAAGGGATGTGATGCGTACTTAGCATATGCGATTGATGCTAAGGCAGAGAAGAGAACTTTGGCCGATGTGCCGGTTGTTTCACAATTCCCGGATGTGTTTCCGGAAGACTTGTCTGGCGTGCCGCCTGAGAGACAAGTTGAGTTTCGAATTGATCTGATCCCCGGAGCTGCACCGGTAGCTCGTTCTCCTTATCGTCTTGCCCCAACCGAGATGAAAGAAATGATGACGCAACTTCAGGAATTGTTGGACAAGGGCTTTATTCGGCCGAGTTCATCGCCGTGGGGAGCTCCGGTACTGTTTGTAAAGAAGAAAGATGGCACGATGAGGATGTGCATAGATTACCGGGAGCTGAATAAATTGACGATTAAGAACAAGTATCCTCTGCCGAGGATAGACGACTTGTTTGATCAGTTACATGGCGCTAGTGTATTTTCCAAGATTGATCTGAGATCGGGGTACCATCAGCTGAAAGTTCGAGAAGAGGATGTGCCTAAGACAGCATTTAGGACACGTTATGGGCATTACGAGTTCTTGGTTATGCCTTTTGGGTTAACCAATGCCCTGGCTGTCTTTATGGACTTGATGAATAGGGTTTGTAGACCGATGTTGGATAAGTCGGTAATAGTGTTTATTGATGATATACTGGTATATTCTAAGTCTGAAGCAGAACATGCTGAACATCTGAGAGAACTGTTGGAGTTGTTAAGAAAAGAAAGGTTGTACGCCAAGTTCTCAAAGTGCGAG
>JAANYP010004215.1:41700-140826 GCA_020465985.1 Centrapalus pauciflorus
GAACAAGCATAATATCAGATTTCACCTTCTTTTTGAACAGTGTAGTATCCACTTTACCTCTGGAATACCCATTGCTCATAAGGAATTCAGTAAGAGTGTCATACCAGGCTCTAGGGGCTTGTTTGAGACCATAGAGAGCTTTGTCCAACTTATAGACAAAACCTGGATGATGTTCATTTTCAAAACCTGGAGGCTGCTTGACATAAACTTCTTCTTGCAGCTTCCCATTCAAAAATGCACTCTTCACATCCATTTGGAATACCGTAATGCTCTTATGAGCAGCGTAGGCTAGATACAAACGAATTGCTTCTAGCCTGGCCACCGGAGCAAATGTCTCATCATAGTCAATTCCTTCCTCCTGTCTATAACCTTGAGCAACCAGTCTTGCCTTATTTCTTATGACATGACCTTGCTCATCCATCTTATTCCTGAAAACCCATTTAGTGCCAATTATAGTTTTGCCTTTAGGTGCAGGAACCAGCTTCCATACCTTGTTTCTCTCAAACTGATTGAGTTCTTCTTGCATGGCAGTGATCCAATTGGCATCTTTCAGTGCTTCATCCACTTTCTTTGGCTCCATTAGTGAAACAAAACTAGAGAATATACAGAAGTTCCCTAAGCTGTCCCACATTGTTTGTACCCCTTTGTTGATGTCACCAATTATTTGGTCATTAGGGTGACATCTGATCCACTTAGGATCATTCTTCAATGATGATTCTCCTGAGTTATCAGCAGCTTCAGCAGGTCCTGTTGAACAGCTCTCAAGATTTTCAGATACACTGTTGTCTTGAGCCTGCTCACTTGTTGAACATGACTGACCACTATTGAACATATCAGCAGAGGAACCAGGAAAATCAGCATTGATAGGTTCAAGACATGCAGTGGTAATTAGGTCAGTACACTTATTCACAAAGGATGTATTGACATAATCATCATCATGCCCATCATGATTAACAGGTTCCACACTGGGTGTTGTGGAAGCTTTTGAATCCTATTCACTGTTTGAATGCATCAGATCATCAAAGTTTAATTCTCCTGAAACTGATTCAGGAACAACTTTGGTGGAACGTTCTTGGACTCTTCAAAGGTGACATTGATAGATTCATCTATCACCTTTCTTTTGTTGTTGTACACTCTGTAGGCTTTAGAGATAGCAGAGTAGCCAACAAACACACCTTCATCAGCTTTTGGTTCAAACTTTGCCAGTTGATCCCTTTGATTCAAAATGAAGCAGGGACAACCAAACACATGAAAGTAACTGACATTTGGTGTCCTCCCTTTGAGCAGCTCATAGGGGGTCTTGTTGAACCTTTTCACCACTAAGGATCTGTTTTGGGTGAAGCAGGCAGTGTTAACAGCTTCAGCCCAGAATGATGAAGGTAGACCAGATGCACACATCATTGTTCTAGCAGCTTCAATGAGAGTTCTGTTTCTCCTTTCAGCAACTCCATTTTGTTGTGGAGTTCTTACAGCTGAAAAGTTTTGAGTAATTCCTTTCTCTTCACAGAAGTCCTTAAGAGTACTGTTTCTGAATTCAGTACCATGATCACTTCTAAGCTGCTTTACTTGGGCAGAGTTCAGCATTTCCATCTTTTTCACAAATCCAATAATTTCTCTAGCAGCCTCTCCTTTGCTCTTCAAGAAAATAACCCATGTGTACCTGGAGAACTCATCAACCATTACTAGAGTGTATCTTCTTCCTCCTAGACTTGGGACATTAACAGGTCCAAACAAGTCCATATGGATTAAGAAGAGAGGAGTATCAATAGAGAAGTTATGTTTGGATTTAAATGATGATTTTCTCTGCTTGCCTTTCTCACAAGCTGTGCAGAGTTTATCTTTAACAAAGGTCATAGAAGGCAAACCTGTCACCAACTCTTTCTTACAGAGTTTGTTGATGTTCTTGAAGTTCAGATGTGACAGCCTTTTGTGCCATAACCAGTTTAAGTCTGCATTTGTTCTTGTAAGGAAGCATGTTTCAGTTGTGGGATCAGCAGATTGCATGTCCACAACATATACACCTTTCTTTCGTTGAGCACACAGCACAACTTTGCCTTGGGGATCCAATATGTAACCCAGGTGCTCATCAAAGTTAACCTTAAAGGCAGCATCACACAGTTGGCTTATGCTAACAAGGTTATGTTTTAGCCCAACCACATAGGCTACTCTTTTGAACACTGCAACACCAGCATTAAGAGTTCCATATCCCTCAGTGGATCCCTGTACATTGTCACCAAATGTGACTTTTGGCCTTTTTTCAGGCCTGAGATCACTTAGCAGGTCCTTACAACCTGTCATGTGCCCTGAGCAGCCACTGTCCAAGTACCAAACCTGGGATGGTTGTTTTTCTTGTAGAGTGATAAGAAGAATATTAGATACTTTTAGGGGAACTCATTACAGAGATGAGTTCTCCTACTTCATCAACATTTGTTGATGGACTTGTAATGTCAACACTAATATTCCCTATTTGAATGGTATCAGTTTGAATACCACTCTCATTGACTGAGATGTTTCCAACATTGTTTATGTTGGCAGTGAGGGAAGCATCAGAGTCAGCAGGCCTCATGTCCACAGTTTCAGGACAGTCTTTGGCCAGATGGGTCTTCATTCCACATTTATAACACTTTCTCCTTTTAGCATTTTTGGAAGAAGACCTTTCAGAAACACATTCTGGGTTTTTTCTGTTGATTCCATCAGCACGTTTAGCAAACTTATTACTTTTTGATGAATCAACAGCTTGAGTGGAAAGTTCAATAGCCACAGCTTTGCCTTTCTCTTCTTTTCTCTTTTTAGGAGGACATATATCAAAAATAGGAAGCTTAATTGGCTTTTGAACTTCCACAGGTTTAGGAAACTTATTCCCAGATCTCTCAGGCTGAGCAATGACTTTGCCTTTGCCCTTCCTGAGATGTGATTGATGTTGCCTATCAACATAATCATTATTTCTGGTTTTTAAATACTTATTCTCATTTAAGACCAGTTTACCACTATGATTTGAAAACTTATTTGAAATCACAGCAGGTTTCCTTCAACCTGAGACTTACTCTTGTTAAAGGTAGACTGCTTACCTTTTGAAAACTTATTTTCAAAATGTTCAGCATTAAAAGGATTAGTATGCCTTTTTACACCAGCTTTAGACCCAAAGTCTGTTTTGTCAACAGGTTTGGTGTCCACAGCTGTAGTTTGGACATGCTTTCCTTTCTTTTGCTTGTGTGAATCAGCAGAACACTTAGCAAGCTTATTTGATGGAAAACTCATTTCATCAACAACTTTTGAGCTAGGTTCACACGAGCTATCAGTGTTTTGAGGCCTGACAAACCTGTTTGTTAAGATTAATTTACCATTCACTTTTTGAATAAAAGTGTTTGGAAGCCACCAAGAGTGGACAAGTCTTCTTTTAAATTATTAACCTCAACAATGGAAGCTGCTGTGTCAAGATCCCCTCCAAGATAGGCTTGGATTTGAGCAGGAATCTGCTGACTTATGCAGTGGCTGACTTTTTGTGCAGATTGGCACCAAGAGTCAACTATCTTTTGAAGCTTAGCATGTTTTATATCTGTTTCTCTCTTTTCTTCCAGTAAAATAGAATTGATGTGTTTTAATTCATCAAGCTCAGCTTCCAACTTATGGAAGCTGTCCAGTTTACTAGATTTTGTTTCAATATCAATTTTAAGCTTAGAGATTTCAGATAATAAAACAGCATGCTTCTCAACAGCAGCTTTTAGATCAACAAGCATATATTCAAACATTTTAACTTTTTCTTCAGAACTGTAATCCATAAAATTTTGTACCTTATACATCATTGTAGGGTTCCAGTTCTCCAAGCTGCTGAACACTTCAGCTTCAGCCAGATCCTGTTTGAAGTTGCTTGTTGATGGGACATCAGTGTTGGCAATCAGACAGTTGTTGTCTTCTTCATCAGATGATGAATCAGACTCCTCCCAGTCACAAGTTTCTGCCGTTAGTCCCTTTTGCATGTTAGAAACCACTGAGTTTTCTAACTTCCTCAGCTTAGCCATGGCCATAAGGTACTTAACCCTATAGCCATCATCCCTGTTTGTCTTGTGTGGTTTGGATGACTGACCAACAGCTTTTGACACACAGTCAGCTGCTATATGGCCAGTTTTGCCACATTTGAAGTACTCAGCTTTGGTCTTGTCAAATGCTTTCTTTTTGACAGCATTTGAGCTTCCCTGTAGCATGTTTCTTCCAAACCTTTTCTTGTTGAACCTTTTGACAAGCATGGCTATCATCTGCTCATCATCCAGTTCAGCACTATCTGCATTGTCTTCCTCATCAGACACTTCCTCCTTATCATCAGCCTGTTGATCAGGTTGAGTGAACACATCACTCACTTGATTTACAGGTTGTCTCACACTAGCCACAAAGGCTGCACCTTTCTTAGATATTTCCAAGGCATTTCTCTTCCGTTGCCTTGATTGCTCATCATTCAGTAAAGATCCATATATGTTAACAAGATCCATACTTATGATGGTACCTGAATACCTTAAAATTTTAGAAAAATAATTCCATTCTTCAGGCAGAACATCTAAGAACTTGTTTACCAAAGTCAGGCTGTCCTTGGTGATCCCAACAGCTTTGAGATCATTCACAAGAGCAGTAAACCTGGTGTAGGTTTCAGTGAGAGTCTCCTTTGGTTTTGCAAAGAAGAGTTCATACTGTCTAACAAGATTATTAATCCTGTTGTCAAGTGTGATTGTGGGTCCATCATAGACGGTACACAAAGTATCCCACATCTCCTTTGCAGTCTTCATCTTCTCAACCTGTTTGAACACATCATCAGGTAGAGAGATGACCAGATTGTTTCTGGCCTTTGCATCAAGAGCCACCAGTCTTTTGTCTTAATCAGACCATTGAGCTTTTCCTTTCTCAAATGTTCTGATTTCAGGAGCAGCTCCTTCAACAGCCGGAGTTATTGTTGTAACAGAGGTTGGCACATAGGGACCCTCCATTACAATCTCTGGTAGTTGTACATCCAGATTCTCTAAGTAGAGCATCATTCTGCACTTCCAACCAGAAAAGTTCTGATGATTGAACTTTGGAGGTTTGCCCATTGAGCCATTGTCATAGTATGAGGAACTTGCAGCACTGTTGTCCATGGAAATTTTGGGAGAATGAGATATCTAGAATGACACACACTCTAAACTGCTCTGATACCAGTTGTAGGTCCCAAAAGATATCCCAAGTATATAGCTTTAAGCTGTAGAGGGGGGGTGATACAGCTCTTTAAAAACTACACACAATTTTCTCAATGTTTGTATGTATTATTAACAAATGTTAATTACAAACAAGCTGGAATGCGGAAAGGTTCAAGCTGAGATGACAGATACAACAGTATGTTTAACTAGTCTAAGACTGACTTAAACTAATTACAATGAATACAGTCACTAAGAATCACTCACTGTGTTACAAGACTGTGAGGAACAGCTTGAACAAGAACAGCTTAGACACTGAGCACTGTTTTATTCAAGCAGACTTGCATGCATGAAAGACACACTCTGAATGCACGTTCACTCTTGGTTTCAGCACTTAGCTTTTTGGCTTGTTCTTTCAATCCTTGGAAGTTTCTTTTTATACTCACTCAGAGGATCTAAGTGAAGCTTCTTCATTGGACGGAATGAAAAAGGAGAAGTCTTGTTGAAAAGACAACATAACCTTTTCTGCACTTTTCTGAAAAGCAGACTTGTCTTCATATGTGCAGAACTTTTGTCTTTTCACTTTGTCTACTGTTGCATTGCCTTTAACCAAATAGGGAATGTCAACTTTGTGTTTTTCTTCCTTGTAAAGGCCTATTTTGATATAAGAAAAAGGTCTGTCACCCTTTTTCAAATAACCTTTGGTCTTCATGTAGCAGAACAGCTTGGGCAGGCTGAGTAGTTTTGATTTCCACTTTGTCTTCGACTTTGTAAACTGATCTTGCAGTCAAGAACAATACATGAGTACTTGGAAACACATTCCATGAAGTGTTTTGCCTGTTCACAAAGAACAGGTTCTGTTCACAAAGAACAGAACACTTGTAAACTGCCCAAGCTGCTCATCAGTGTAGAGCAGCGTAGACAGTTTATGTCCAGCCTGTTCAGCAGATAGAACAGCTTGGGCAAAACTGTCTTTGTTGCAACACATGCAACACATAGAACAACTTTAGGCTGATATTGCAAATCATTTTCAGGTTTCAATAAGGCATATAACAGACCTTAAATTCAACCTTCAAAAGCATCAACAGGTTTGATTAATAATCTCCCCCTCAGATGCAGATTAGGTTTTACTGAGGCCTTTTTGTGCCTAACAGTAATTCTCTCTTCTCAGATAATCAATCATTCGGTTAGTGTTGTTTAATCTTGTTCATAATTGTTTGAATCATTATTGTGGTTGCTAATATTGAATTTCAATTGGTATCAGAGCCTAATATGGTTCAATTTGTTGAGTTTTGGTTCTTGAAAATAGTGTTTCACGAACGCTGTTACATCAATATTATTTTTTCGAAGTCAAAAAATTGATTGGGGTTATTAATCCACAGGATGGATTATAGTGTATTTTGGATCGAAGGAACTTGTTCAGAAGACGAATTGATTGAGTCTAATCTCAGATTTTAATTCAAAACACACAAAAAGTTATTGTGTTTTTACTGATTTATCGAAAAACTTTTTGTTCTTCACTGATTTTGTAAAATTTTTGTGTTTTGATCTGAAATTAGGCAAAGTGTTCTTTCAAAAATTGTTTGTATGTGAAAACCGCACATTCGATTTCAATTTGGGTTCATTTAGAGGATTTGTTGTAGCAAATTGAGTTTTTAAACTTGGTTTTTCAAAGGTTTTTGTTAAAACTCGGACAAAACTAAAATTTAGTTTTCACCGAGTTTTATAAAGTGTGGATCGAGTTTGATAAAGTTCATTGACCGAGTTTGATCAAAGGGTGGACCGAGTTTGATCACTCTTTGATCGAGTTTGTTCATGTACTGATCGAGTTTGATTAAACTTCATTCAAGTTTGGTCAAACATCATTCGAGTTTAATCAAACTTAATTCAAGTTTGATAAAATCTTCTTTCGAGTTTGATAAACATTCTTTTAAAAGAGATGAAGTGTTTTTCGAGTTTGTTGTCTTATCATTCGAGTTTGATTAATCATTTTTCGAGTTTGACTACAGTTCCATTCGAGTTTGATCAGGATCATTCAAGTTCATTCATTTTTCATTCGAGTTGAGCCAGGTATCATTCGAGTTTCATTGTTCTTTGATCGAGTTTGACTCTTCTTTGATCGAGTTTCAAACTTCATATTTCAAGTTTGATACTTCATTGTTCGAGTTTCATTCTTCATTGACCGAATTTAACATTTCATTGACCAAGTTTTATCATTCGTTACCCGAGTTTCATCATTCTTATTTCGAGTTTGGTCATTCATTCGGTGTTCATTCAAAATCACTCAGTATTCCATAACAAGATCTTGGAAGATTCAATATAAACAATTCACAATGTCGAAAGACGCACTAGCCATGGGTTTCGAAACCAAACCTCCAATCCTTTACAGAGGAGTATGTGCAATGGAGGGAATGGTTTTTAGAGTTCATAAGCTTTCACGAATTATATGAGGAGATGCTGGCTTCACTGATGGAAGGTCCGACTAGATTCTTTGTAACAATCCCAGCTGTACCAAACGTCAATCCTCCGATACTTGACATAACAGAGGAGGTCACAACTGCTACTTTGACTGAAGCTCAGAAGAGAAGAAAGCTAGGAGATAAAACAGACCGAAAACTTCTGCTAATTTCAATTCCAAATGACATCTACATCAATCTGAAAAACACAACCACAGCCAAATCCATCTGGGATGAGGTGTGCAAGCTATGGAGAGGATCAGACAAAGCAGCTACAAACAGAGCACGAAACAACTGACATTTGAGAACTTTAGAGCTAGAGAAGGGAAGCTGTTAGAAAATACATATCTGAGATTTGTTAACCTCATAAGTGAAATGAAGAGAAACGGGGTAACAAAGTCTAATTTGGATATCAATATCAAATTACTGAATGTTCTCAACCCGGAGTGGGACAAATACACCATTATAATCCAACAGACAAAGTTGATTGATGACATGGATTTTCATATGGTTTTTGAGAACCTAAACAACTATCAAAAAGTTGTTTAAGAAAGGTATTCGGAAAGAAGCAAGCTGAGAAAGCAACGGTTGATCCACTGGCTCTCCTTAAAGACAAAAAGTATAAATACATAATGAAAAAGGAGAAGCGAGTTGTTATAAGCAGTTCATCTGAATCAGAATCAACACTCGTCAGCAGGCTAAGAGATAGAGGATGTTAGGGACTATATTTGTAAAGTTGAAATGAATTTTACTTTTAATAATTGTGTTCATCTCTAAGGGGGAGAATGTCGGGAATAAATAATAGAGATGAAACAATTATATTGTATATGTTTATTAATACACAATAGTATAGGGGTTGTATATGTAAATACACAATACTTGTGTATTGTGTATAAATAGAAGTTAAGGATTCTGTTTGTATAGGAATTCAGAGTTTACACATACACATACGGTTGCATGTTGATAGAGAGAAGAAGAGTGCAAAGCAAGAAAATCCCATGAACTCAATGTAATGTTCTTCTCTCAATAAAGCATTCCACAGATTGTATTTGTGTTTGTTGTTTATATTGATTGTTTGTTTATGAATGAATTGTATGAAAAGTGAATTTACAATTGTTATCAGAGCCTAATATGGCTGAATTTGAGTGAATTTTTGAATCTAAAATCGTTTTTTCTAGAACACTGTTTTATTCATTTTTTTTAGAATCTGAAAATCTGCAATTCATAATGGAATATGAAAAGTTTTCAAAGTCTGAGCTAATTGAAAAACTTATTGAATCCGAAAAGATTCGTAAGAACAATTACGACATTCTTGTTCAGTTAAATACTGATAAAGCTCTTGCTTTACGTGATGTATCAATACGGAAAGAAGAAATTGAGATCTTAAAAGTCAAACAAAATTCTGGGAGTATTGCTCTTAAATTGAAAATATCTGAATCATCAAAAGAACTTGACGATTCGAAACGAGCAAATTTTCATAATGCAACTCAACTGAAATATCTTTTGCCTGAAAGTTCAGATCTTTACAAGAAAGTTAAAGATCTTGAAGAATTACTTTCCAAGATAAATCAAACTGATCAGATTTGTATTTTAAACAAAAATGAAGAAATTTTTGCTCTTCAACAAGAGTTGTCTTTAACTAAAGATTTGATTGAGAATGAAAGACATGAGTTCTTACTTAAAGAACAAGATTTTAAATCAAAATCTGAATTGTTTGAATATGAAAGACAAATGTTCTTAATCAAAGAACAATCTTTTAAATTTGATTACCAATCATTTGATCATGACAGAAATTCAAATTTAGTCATTATCAAAAGTTTGGAAGATCAGATACTTCATCTACAAAAGAATTACATGTTTTTACTTCATCAACTGAGTGAAAGGTTAAGACCCCTTCTTCATTGTGTTTAAAATCCAATGTTGATCACTCTGGTTTGTCTTCTGAAAGTGAAGTGAATCTAACTAACTCTGCTAAGTTTGATTCATCTTCAGATCTGAAACTTAAGTATCTTCTCAAGATACATAAAGGCAAAGACAAAATTATTGAACAACTTCTGGTTAAGATTTACACAAGTGAATCTTTAAAGCCTAATGTTTTTATAGTTTTTGGAAAAACTGGTCCATCTAATCAGAAAACATTTTCAAAGAAAACGACCACGTACTACCAAAAACATGCCAGAACCAGACAGTTTTTCAGGAAGAAGAGTTCAGAAAATTCTAATCATTCAAAGTCAAGTTTCTTTAGACATTCAGATATTAAATTTTCAAATACTCAAAGAAATTTTTTTTTCTGCTTTTGAAAGAGAAGCTTATAGTCATAATATGCAATGGGTACGAAAACCAAAGTACCAGTGGGTACCAAAAGCCATTTTGAAAGAGTGCTAATAAGTCTGGACCAAATCTGTTTGGATACCAAAGACATCTTAAATTTTGCAGGTTATAGGTTTCTTACAATTTCAGATAAGAACATGTTCTTCAATTCAACATAGGCTCTTGATTACTTCAGATCAAGACCCCGTGCTTCAAATCAAGATGGTTTTTAGTTAATCTAGACTAAAATCCATTCTTCAGTTCAATCATATGGTTTTTAGTCATATCAGACTAGAACCCGGACTTCATCTCAAGAGGCTTCTACTCACAACAGAGTAGAACCCGATATTCACTGAAATTGGATTTTGTACTTTTCAGTTTAGAACCCAAGCTAATGGTTTCAGTTACTTCAGACTGAAACCCAAGCTTTTGCGACAAATGGCTTCTAATCACTTCGGAACCCGAGTCTGAAAGATAAATTTTACTGGAATTCCTGCCCTGAATTCAACCCCGAAGCTAAAATTGCCAAAGAGGGAGTTTGATTTTCATAATTTTTTGCTCCTGTTTTACTTTCCATGAGTTGACTAACGTTTTGTGCTTATTTCCTTTGGGAGTTTCAGATACTTTGACGATGTCATTTTTCAATAACTGTGTGTGATTTTTCACGAAAATATTTGATACACACATAAAAAGAAGTTTTGAGCTGAAAAGAAATATTTGTCTGATTCTCTGAATATATCATTGAGACTAATTGATCTAATCTCTATGATTTTCATAATCTCATTTCTTCTGAGATTCTCTTTGTTACAATGCTTTCAATTTATACTGGATTCTCCCGTTATCTCCCAAGTGCTAATTCTTTCAAGAAAATCTGGTTCTTTTCATATCATATATCATATTTTCTATTTCATTCTGACATCTCCCATATTATCTGAATAATCTCTCCTATATCCCTTGATCTTCAAAGCTGAAAATCTTTCTGTTGACTCCGATTTTGCACCTAAGTTGAGTGATAGGCATAAATATCGCTTCTATGGTCTAACCAGAACCGGAAGACCTACTCAAGAAGCACACCACTTATTGTTTGTGTGGGTAAAGGTTCTTTAGGTCTATTAGTTGAGAAGTGTCAGTTATCATTGGATACTAACAGGGTCGAGCAGAGATAAAATGTAAATGAGAGGGATATATTGAAAGGAGATGGTGGTGCATCAGATCATGCTTCTGTTGTAAAGCTGACTAAATTTTATTTCTCAAAAGTGAGCTGGAGGGAGCTTAGTTGAAAAATGCTGAGAGCTTAGTGTTGAGAAAGGATTTGAAGAAAATAAAATCCTACCTACACTGTGTCTGCTGGGTAAACCACATAATCTATGAAGCCCTAGGCGACTTGATATTGAAAAAGACGTCATGGACCCAGTGACGCATGCACTTAACCCCACCAACCACTCAGTTATCTCTCAAAAGATTTCTGTTTCAATAATCACAGAGTTATAACACATTTCTATCGATATATCATTTGGATATTATTGATATTGAAACAACGAAGACTGTTGCTCTGGTCTCCGACTTCGTTTGATGCACATTGTGTCTAGAGCTGATTATATACACTTTTAGGACACATCGAGTCTGACAGTCTGGGTGACTATAAACTGCTAGTCCAAAGTGACTAAGCCGGAACAAATAAGAGTGATTCTTTCATGTTAAAGGATTTCACGATGACTATTTGGAAATCCTACCAGTGTTAATATCATGCCAGCACTGAACGTAGGTCACATAGATTATGTCTATTGTGCAAACAGGAATCCTATGTGAACCTGGACTCGTTATTTCACAAAATGAATGTGTTTCATTTTCCCCAAAGTTGAAAAGCTTTATTTTTGTTCTGAATTTACTTTTCAATTTGAGGGGGTGCGATAAATCTGTTTTGTATAGGGTGAGAGATATCAGTTTGAGGGGGAGAAATTTGTATTATTTCTGAGTTGTATTTGTTGTTGTATTTCATCTACTGTAAATTCATTGCATTTATGTCCCTCTGAAGATGTTACATGTTGTTCATAATTCTTATGATCATCATGAGGGGGAGAAAAACTAGAGTTCAGAGACAACGATTGAGTAGATTGAAGTCAACTGAAGACAATTGCAAATACATATCAAGACAATTGAAGGAGGGAGAAATAGAGAAAAGTTGTTCAAGATTCAAGGGGGAGTGTACTTACAAGAAAATAAAAGAAAAGAGAAGATCAAAGAAGAAGAGATGTGAAGATCTGAGAGAGGCAAATAAAGAAAAGAAAAAGATTCTGAGATCAAAGAAAAGAAGAAGATTCATGAAAAATCCCTGAAAATATCTTTCATCGAAAATTGATTTCATCTCTAAGGGGGAGATTGTTAGGGACAATATTTGTAGAGTTGAAATGAATTTTACTTTTAATAATTGTGTTCATCTTTAAGGGGAGAATGTTGGGAATAAATAATAGAGATGAAACAATTATATTGTATATGTTTGTTAATACTCAATAGTATAGGAGTTGTATGTGTAAATACACAATACTTGTGTATTGTGTATAAATAGAAGTTAATGTTTCTGTTTGTATAGGAATTTAGAGTTTACACATACACATCCGGTTGCATGTTGATAGAGAGAAGAAGAGTGCAAAGCAAGAAAAGCTCATGAACTCAATGTAATGTTCTTCTCTCAATAAAGCATTCGACAGATTGTATTTGTGTTTGTTGTTTATATTGATTGTTTGTTTATGAATGAATTGTATGAAAAGTGAATTTACAGAGGAAATGAAGAAGCAAATGACACTCCTGACGAAGGCACTCCAGAAGAAATTCTATCGCAAACCAACGAATAATAAGATGCGATACAAGACAGGATCCAGAAAATATGAGAAAAGAGATAAATATGAAAAATCTGGAGAAAGCTGTGGTAAGAAGTTTGGAAAGTATGAGAAGCCTGAGAAGTCTGTTAAGAAAGAAGAAGAACAAAAGTGTTATAACTGTGGTAAGCCAGGCCAATTTGCAAGGGAATGCAGACAGCCAGTAGTCAAGAATTCATATTACTATACTCGGAAGGCTCTGGTGGCTAAAGAAAAGGAAGTTGGAAAGGCTTTGATGGCAGAGGATGACCACTGGTTTCAACTGTCTAAAGACAAAGATATTCTGGATGAAGATTCCCACATATGCCTGAAGTCAAAAATATTCAATGAATATGAGCTAAGTGAATCAACTATAATTGCAGAGGACGGAGTCTGGGTTGGTTTGACTAATGATGAAGAGGAAGAGAATAAGGATTCTGATTTCGAGACTGAACTGAGAGAAGACGTGGCATTAATGGCTAGTGGAGAAGCTGAATGCAGCAAAGAGCAGGAGGATGATGGGTCAGATTCAGATGCCTCAGACCAATCTTAGGCACCAGAGGTACATTCTAATCCTGACTCTGATGAAAATAACACCCGTGAGTTTGAACAAAAACTTGCTCAAATGGCTTATATGCTGAAACGTTTTGAAAAATCTTTAAAAGCCGAGAAAAAGAATGTCCATTCTTTGGAAAACAAATTAAGACTCAAACATACTTTAGTGTTAGAGTTTTTTGAAGATAAGGTATTTGCATTGCAATCTGTATCTAACATGGAAGGAAAATACAATGACATTCAACTGCAAAATCAAAAGCTGAGTAACGATATTCTGACTTAATAGAAAAACTAAAATTAGCAGAATTAGATAAGCAAATTACTCTGTAAAGTATAATTCCATCTTTGCTGAAAGAAAAAAACTGTATGAGAAAGTTAAATCCTTAGAAGATGAATTTCTTAAAAGAGGTCAAACAGATCAGACTATTCCTTTGAATCAACCAAAAGACACCGATTTTTATAATTCGGAATCAAGAATTGGTTGTGATAATCCTAAGTATCTAACGAAAGCAATTTCGTGTTCACCAACTCTGTATGATACTAGATACATGAATTTAGGATTACAAATGGTATTTTTAAAAGCATCAGATGGGATATAATCAGGTGAAGATCTGAAAAGGTTGAGACAAGATAAAATGCAAAATACACTGGATTATAACAAGCTTAATGAAAGTTATCAAAATCCGTGTAAATCAGAAGAGTATATTTAGACAAATTCTGATAAAGATTTGTTTGAAAATACTTCTTTCACTCAAAAGCCATACATTCCGAACTCAATTATTGAGAAGATTAATGCTGATCTTGAATTGAAAATTAAAACTTTTGTGAATGAACAGGATAAGCTTCAGGTTGTGATGAAAGATTTGGAAACGTAACTTAAAGACCAGCCTGAAATAAAATCTCAACCAGATCAGATATCTTCAATTCAACCTGAATCTATTAATTATGAAAAAGAGTTTGATCTGTATATGAACTCTGAATTCAACTATTTGGAAGAAATGTTTGTAAAAATTGACGAGTTTATAAAACCACTTTATGACTAACAAACTGATAAACCTAAAGGACCAGTAAGTATTTTGAAAGAATACCTACATATCTTAAGGTTGAATCAGTTTCATCACCTGTTTTACACAAAAAGGAGAAAGCAAAAGTTTCTTTTGTTATTGCTAAATCTGAAAAAGGTGAATCATCTTCATCAAAGGTTAAAAATGCAAAGCAAGGAAATTCTTCTAAAGATAAGAAAGTTTTGCAGAATAAGGCTAATACTAAATCGACTAATTCTTGTGCTTCTGTTATGTCAGATAATACTATGAAAAGAATATCGAAACAAGTATGGCGAAAGAAGCAAGTTGAAAAGAAAAAGACAAGTTTTAGAAAAGAGTGGAGAGTGAAAGATAATAGTATTACAGAGAGGATTAGTTGTGTAGGGAATTCTGTTTGTAATAAATCCACTGTAAAATATTGTTCAAAATTTTCTCGTGCTGAATTGTTATCGTTTGAAATTGCTAAATGCCATGCGTTGAATGTTAAATCAATGAATAATTCTGATATGTATGAATGGGTAGCAAAGAACAAGGTTCCCGATTTTAAACAAAAAAGGGATCCAAAGAAACAAATTTCAAAATCAGTTCCAAAACAATTGTACAAAAATGGATACCCAAAAAGAATGTTAAAAAGTGGGTTCTGAAAACAAAGAAATTATCTATTTCTATACCAGAAGAAATACGACATGATTTACCGAAATCAAAAGTAACCAACTATAAGTGGGTACCTCACATTTTACTTCGTCTTGTAGGTAAATCATGTGTGGTACATTGACTCCGGATGTTCCAAGCACATGACCGGACATCGAGACACCTTCACGAATTTTGTGGACAAATTCTGTGGGAACGGTTAGATTTGGCAACGATCAGTTCTGTCTGATCAAAGGCTATGGAAGTCTAGAATACGATAAGATAACCATTCAAAAGGTATTCAATGTAGATGGTCTTGGCCACAATTTGTTCAGCATTGGCCAATTGTGCGACAAAGGGTTGGAAGTCAATTTTAAGGCAAAAGATCTGGTTAAGGGAAGGAAATCCTAGCTGGAACTAGGAAAACAAATTTGTACTCCATAGACTTAGCAAACATCAATCTGAAAAAAAGATGTTTGTCTACTGTCAAAGGCATCGTCAAAAGAATCCTGGTTATGGCATCGCCGTCTGTCTCATCTGAACTTTAAGGAACTGACTAACCTTGAAAAAGGAGGTTTAGTAAAAGGTCTACTCTCCGATTTCAAACGGAGCAGTTGTGTGCCGCATGTGAGAAAGGGAAGATGGTGAAGGCTTCACACAAATTAAAAGTTGAACATTCTTCAACTAGGCCATTAGAGCTACTTCATATGGATTTATGCGGGCCTATTCGAGTACAAAGCATCAATAAGAAGAAATATGTGTTAGTGATCGTTGATGATTATTCAAGATACACATGGGTGTTCTTCCTGAGATCCAAGTCTGAAGCTACTGAGATGATAATTGACTTCATACGCAAGATACAAGTCAAGTTGCAGCTTTCTATTCAGACCATTAGATCTGATAATGGTACATAATTTAAGAACAAGTCCCTCGAGACATTTCTTAGTTATATTGGGATAACACATCAATTTTCGGCAACTCGTACCCCTCAAGAAAACGGTGTAGTTGAAAGACAAAACCGAACGCTAGTTGAATCTGCGAGGACAATGCTAGCATATTCAAATCTGTTGATGTTCCTCTAGGCTGAAGCTGTGGCAACTGCGTGTTTCTCCCAGAATAGATCAATAATCAATAAATGATTTGGAAAAACACCATATAAGCTGATAAATAAACGATTTCCTAATATAAAGTTTTGCCATGTCTTTGGTTGCATGTGTTTCATCTTGAACGATAAAGACAACTTGGAAAAATTTAACCAGAAAGCTGTTGAAGGAATATTCATTGGATAATCAAAAGAATCAGTGGCATTCCGAGTCTACAATAAACGCACAAAGACCGTCAACGAAAGCGTAAATGTTAAATTTGACGAAGGCATCGTAATGGCACCTGGACATGCCAGTTATGGACCCGAGACTAAAGAGACGACTTCTGTGAAGTCACCGGAGCTGAAAGAGGATATGAATGATTTAAATAAATTGTTTGAAAAGTTTTATGAAGACTACTTTGATAAGACCAAATCTGATGTTCCTATTTTGGTTCCTGACAGGGTTACTGAAGATCCTGTCGTAGTCTTAGATCATTCACATCAACCTATTTCTGGAGATACTGAAGAGATTCAACAACTGATGTACACATTCCTTCTGAAAGTGTACAACAATCTCAAACTCCAGATGTACAAGAAACTCCCTTGAATGCTCAAAACTTTGAATCCCCTAATTCAGTAGATATTCCATCAACATCTGAACCTATCCCTCGTATACCCTACCTGGACTTAAATCCCAATAAAGACCAACTCCAACCTTATCCTCATTCTTTCAAATGGACAAGGGACCACCCACCTGAGAACATCATTGGTGATCCCTCTGCTTCTGTACAAACCCGAAGAGCTACCATAAATGAATTACTCTTCACAAATTTTTGAGCAAGATAGAACTCAAAACGGTGAAGGAGGCTCTTCAGGATGCAGACTGGATAGTAGTGATTCAAGAGGAGCTCAATCAATTTGATAGGTTGAGAGTTTGGAGATTAGTGGAAAGACCAAAAGACAAATCCATCATTTGCACGAAGTGGATTTTCAAGAACAAGAAAGATGAACATGGTGTCATCATTCGGAACAAAGCGAGACTCGTGGCCAAAGGATAAAGTCAGCAGGAGGGAATAGATTACGATGAAACATTTGTCCCCGTTCCCCGAATAGAGGCCATTAGAATGTTTTTAGCAATTGCCGCTCATAAGAACTTTACAGTTTATCAAATGGATGTAAAAATTGCATTTTTAAATGGGGATTTAACAGATGAAGTATATACATATCAGCCTGAAGGATTTACCGATCCTTCAAAGCCTGATCATGTATATATTATAGACAAGTCACTGTATGGCCTTAAACAAGCACCACGAGCTTGGTATGAAGCCTTATCGAATTATCTTTTAAAAAGTGGCTTCAACAAAGGTACAGTGGACACTACCCTATTCATTAAACGACAGAGTCCAGATATCATAGTAATTCAGATATATGTAGATGATATAATATTTGAGTCTACTAATACTGAGTTTTGTAAAAAGTTCCCGTTTTTAATGTCCCAGAAATTTGAAATAAGCATGAAGGGTGAAATAAATTTTTTCTTAGGGCTACAAGTTAAACAACTGAGTGATGGAATTTTCATCAATCAGTCAAAATATATACAAGACATGTTGAAGAAATTTAACATGGTCAACAGTACCCCCATGAAAACACCCATGGCTCCTGATTCTAAATTAAAACTCGATGAGGACATTTCAGGGAAACCTGTTGATGTAACTCATTATTGAGGAATTATTGGGCCATTAATGTACTTAACTGCAAGTAGACCTGATATTACGTTTGCTACGTTTGTCTGTGCTAGATATCAGGCAAATCAAAAAGAATCACATTTGGCTGCTGCCAAAAGAATTTTAAGATATCTGAAGGGTACTCCGAACTTAGGTTTGTGGTATCCTAGGGAATCATCATTTACATTGACTGCTTTTTCTGATGTCGATCATGCAGGTGATAAAATGGATAGAAAAAAACACATCAGGAGCAGTTCAATTCCTTGGTGATAAATCCATCTGCTAGTCATCAGGAGCATTTTGTGTGTCACTATCAACAGTAGAAGCTTAATATGTTGCTGTTTCATCTTGCTGTTCACAAGTGTTGTGGATGAAGAGAAAAATGCATGACTACTGGTTACACCTCAGAAGATCCCAATATATTGTGATTCACAAAGCGCAATTGCAATAGCTTCTAATCCAATGCTACACTCCAAAATAAAGCACATCGACATTCAGTATCATTTTATAAAAGATCACGTAGAAAATGGTAACGTAGAATTATATTTTCTCCAACTGAACATCAACTAGCTGATTTGTTTACCAAAGGGTTAGATGAAAAACACTTTAACTTTTTGGTATACAAATTGGGTATGTTGAACCGGTAGATTTAAAAATTCAGTTGTTAAACAATATAATTTTAAATTTTACAACTTTTTACTTGATTGATAATCTCATGTGATTTAAATATTTTAAATTTTCTGAGATTTTACTGAATCGGATTGTCATGTGCAGGGAGAGAAAACAGAAAATTTTATCTGATATTTTTTTATATATTTGATTGATGAGGAGCAAGCTTAAAACATGACATTCATCTGAGGGGGAGCAACATTGCAAAATTCAAGGGGGAGCAAAGTTGATTTTTTACTTTACTTAGTTCTTTTTATTATTTTTTTGTGTTGTTCAATTTTTTTAGTTGTGCAAAAAAATTTTTTGTTTGTTGTTTGATTTTATTGTTTTTTGGTGTGTAATTTTTTTTTTAAAATATGGGCTTAAGTGAAAAAGGAGAGAATGGATTCAAATGTTTAAAAAATGGGTCGGGCTGAATATTTCAAAATGGGGTATAAATTTGAATTTTGAAATTCAAATTCAATTTTTTCAAAACCCGTGCACTGTACATCTTCCTCATCCTTTCACTCGATTTTTATTCAACCGCACACAAAATCAAGATTCATTGAACTCAATATTTAAGAAAAGTTGTAAGTTTTTCATTTGGTTTGTGTTACTATTTTTATATATTTATTTTTAGAGTTTTGTTTCGGGTTTTTGTGTGTTTGCAAACTGTATGTGTTCGTAAGTGTGTGTCAGTGTGTGTAAACTTGAATGTGTTCATTTGATCATCATATATGAAATTGATAGAATGTATGTGTTCATAATGCTCATATAAGCTTGAAAATCGAATTTCAAGTCTTATAACACAACATACGACATTTAATTTGAGTTTGAAGTTTAAATTTTCTCGACTTTTGAACCTTCTGAAAATTGAATTTTTGAAGGTCAACAAGTTGTTTTTAGAACAACTTCAGTGAAAGGAACTTGTTTAAATTTAATTTTTGATAAAGAAAAGTTCAAATATTAAGTTAGAAAGTCCTTGGAAATGATTTTTGAAAATTTTCAGAAGACAAATGGGACTTAGAACATTTTTCTGTTCAAACTCAATCAAAGAGTTAATCGAAAAAATTTTAGTTTTGATCGACTTTGACAAAGAGGTTCCCAAGAAAACTTTTAGAGTTTTTCGAGTTTGAAAGAACTTAGGAGTTAGAAAAGTTTAGAACTCTTAAACTCGGTTAAAGTTTGAATTGAGTAAACCTTTGTGTTAACAGAGTTTAGCAAAGAGTTACCCGAGAAAACCATATGTTTCATGCGAGTTTGTCATACAAGGGAATTAGAATTTTCTAAGTTGTTTCAACTCGATAAAATGGATATTCGAGAAAATATCAAGTTTTTTCGAGTTTGGCAAACTGTGACCCGAGAAAGTTTAAGTTGTGCTCGAGTTTGACAATAAGTCATCCGAGAAACCTTTATTGTCAATCGGGTTTCATTAAATGTCACCCGAGAAACTCAAAGCTTTATTCTTGTTTGTTGCAACTTCACCCGAGTTTGTTTCAGTGTCATTCGAGTTAGTTCATACTTCAACCAAGTCTGTTCATGACTACTTCGAGTTTGTCCTTGTATATATCGAGTTTGAGGTCAAATTTTCAAAATTTTTTCTAAGTGTGGGAAATTTAATTTTTCAGAGAAATTTCTCATTTTTCGAGATAAATTTCTAAATATGTGTTACATTAACATTGATCTCTTAACGATTGACTTTGGAGTCCTAACAATAATATTATTAATATTATTATCTTGAATCCCGATGCTTTAAACAATGTAACACATATTTTTCTAATCTCTTGTTAAATGTATTTTATTTCTCTATATGTAGGAGTAAGTTTGTTTATCTTATATATCTAACATGTGTGCTATTCTTACAGGTAACAAATGGCTTCTAAACCCCCCACCCATAATTCCAATTCTTCAGACTCCCATTCCTCATCAAATCATACCTTGGTTTCAAAACCAATCAAATCAGCATCTGTAACAAGACCATCACCATCATCCCCGATCCCAGAAACCAAACTCATCAAATCCAAACATTATGTAACCTTACTTGATAACAATCACCGGTTTGATCCAAATTCCATAAAAGTAAGCCACCTGGTGATTGTGGAAATTCTGAAAGGTCACCCTCTTGGTTACCTTTTGAAAAACAAACCCTCCATTCCTCAGATTTACTTAAATCAGTTCTGGCACACAATTAAATTTGTGATTACTGAAGGTGATCATCACTTCAAGGTCACCATTGACCAGTTTAAGGCCAAGATCACTATTGCCCGATTACGTTATAACTTGTTCTTACCGAGACGCACAGATACATTCAACTTTCCTGAATTTGCAGATTTTGAAGATTTTGTATCTGACGATCAGCTTTGCAGAGATCTTATAAGCCTTGGCTATTCCAAACCATTAACCAAAATTTCCATGTTTCATCGCAACGGCCTAAACGGGAAATGGTATACACTGTTTGGCATTATAAACAGATGTATAACCTCTAAGCACATTGGGATAGACAGAGGGAGCTTGCATTATCTACGTTTATTTCATGGGGTGGCATTCAATAAGCAGTATGACTTTGCTCAGTCCATACGGGAGGATCTGAAAGAAGTGGTTCTTGCAAAGACCACTAATTGGGACAGGAAGTTTGTGCCTTTACAGAGGTTCATTCAAATTTTGATCAGAGGCATATTAAAAGCTAATGAATAGATTCCAAAGAGATCACAATCTCAGAAATGCCACACTATGTGATGATGAGCCTACATAAAGTTCAAGACGATCTGAATGCCAATATCATGCCGATTCCTGAATCTTTATTAAAGTATGTTGATGCTAATGCGGAGAATGTAAGATTGTACCGAATAGACCATGATCCTGTGGAACTTCAACAACCGAGGATTCCTACCCTTGGAGTTATAGGAGAGCAGGTACATCAATAAGGGGTTGACGTACAGGGTAACCTTGAGTTAAAAGAGGAGGTTGAAGGAGTTGTGAGGGGAGGAGAGGAAGATTCTTATTCGGAAAGAACATTATCTAATATTCAAGAAGGATGTAATGAGGGTGATGATGATGATGATGATGACGATGTTGATGGTATTGGTGATGATATTGATGTTGCTGGGGAGAGAGTTGAAATATCTCAATCTGAACGTCTAGCTGTTCAAGAAGTTGATGAGATGGTGAGAGTGAGTGTGAGGGAGTCCCAAACCACAGACAACCTGGTAGCCACATCTGCTTTTAGCTCTCCTTTGAGAGTTGACATTGAAGCAACCAGTACCCCACTGGTGACTGCACACCCCACTAGCCACTCATCTCCTTCTCAACAAGTAGATGTTTCAATTCATCACGGGGATTTTGCACACAATCTATCCTGGGATCATTCGGATCCTATGGATATTGAAAAAACTACACCTCTGCCCAAGTGTAGATTTCTTTGTTCATGGGTCAGAACAAATACATGATAGGACACTAGAGTCGGTTTCATGTGTTGAAACAAGTACAGCAGAACTTCGTGTCTCTGTAGCAACAACTATTGTGTCAAAAGCGTTCGTTGCTCCGTCGCATGAAATGGTTGGAAGTCCTGTCAGAGCTACAACATTGCCAACTCTGAGCACAGGCCACACAGAAGTTCCTTTTACAAGTTCAACAGTTGTGACAACTGGAAGACTACGTGACCTAGGTGTGAGCACGTTACCCTTTGTGTCCGAAACACGATTGAATGAAGCAATTGCTAGAGTAACAAATCAGATGTCCACTCAGTATGCCGAAATGATGAATCAAATGAATAATATTCAAAGACTGCTGAAAAGAAGGCTACTGAAGAAGTGGATGAAGAAGAAAAACAGATTTCTAACAATGAGTTGCGGGACTACTGTTTTGAACAATTTGATGATATGAGAGAAAGAATGTTGAGTATTCAAACTGGAAAGGAATTGATTCTTCATGAAGATGTTCCGATTCCTTTGAGTATACAATATGGAATTTACAACTTTTAGGGCTCAACCACAAATGCCAACCCAAAGGCCAAGAGTGAATGGTAATCACTCAGCACTGCAACAAGTTCTCAATCAAAAACCCAAGTCACCTGAAAGGAGAGATGGGTATTTGAGGATTTCACGTATGTGGATGAGAACGGTATTACCAAGTCAGTCATGGCTTGGGTTCCCCATGATAACTAACTTGTTTTCTTTCATGTGCAGGAGTTAACTACAGGTTTAAACAACAAATGGTTCGTCAATAGTGGTTACTCTCTTCACATGACTGGGGAAAGGAGTCAACTCACAGGCTTCAAGGGAGGGAACAAGGGATTTGTATCCTTCGCTGGGAACCAGGGAGAAAATATCGCTAGAACATGAGTGGTCACTAATGGGACAATCATACTTGATCAAGTTTACCATGTTGATAAACTTGATCACAATCTCATTAGTGTATCTCAGATCTGTGATAAGAAGCATTCAGTTATTTTTACTGAAACTGAAGCGTTAGTGCTGAGAAGGGATTCAAAATACCTGAAGAGTGGATCATGATGAGAGCCCCAAGGAAGAATGATCTGTACATGATGGACATGAATGTATCAGACTCATCGATGGGAACAATTTGTATACTATCTAAAGCTTCAGAGTCCGAATCTATACTATGGCACAGACGCATGGCACACTTGCACCTAAGGAAAATGAACTACATCACGAAAAATGGTTTGGTGCAAGGTGTTCCACTTAAGAGTTTTCATTTTGATGACAAGTGTGTCCCGTGCAAGAAGGGAAAACAACATAAGAAGTCACACAAGTCAAAGAATCAGAACTCGATCGCTTCCACCTTCGATTTTCTGCATATGGATCTCTTCGGACCAATCAACAAAAGGAGTATAGGTGGTAGTTGGTACTGTTTAGTTATTACTTATGCTTACTCACATTTTTCTTGGGTTTTCTTTTTAGGTAGAAAGGACGAAACAGCTGGCACGCTGATTGGGTTCTTAGACCAAGTCGAGAACTCTTATGGGACAAGGGTAAAACTTATCAGGAGTGATAACGGGACAAAATTTAAGAATGCAATAATTGGTGTATAATGCCTAACTAAAGGCATAGTGCATCAATTTAGTGCACCTTATGAGCCACAACAAAATGGGGTCGCGGAACGTAAACACAGGATTTTGATTGAGCCAGCAAGGCTCATGCTCTCGGATTCAAATCTTCCTACCATGTTTCGGGGGGAGGCAGTGAATACCGCCTGTCATGTTTTAAACCGGGTCCTTACTGTCAAATCACTGAACAAAACCTGTTATGAAGTTCTGAATAAAAGACCACAAAAATTAACTGGCTTTGAAACGTTTGGGGTACCGTGCACTTTATTGAAAACAAAACATCAACCTAAGTTTGGTGAAAAGGCTGACGAAGGATACTTCCTAGGTTATGTTCCTAAATCACCAAACAAGAGGGTTTTTTAACAAAACAACTGGTACGGTTGAAATTGTGTTTAACATTGACGTAACAAGTTATTCACATGAACCCCAAACTGGTCCTGAATGGTTATATGATTATGACTCTGTGTTTGAATCATTTAACATACCGTTTAGGGGAAATGCAGGTACTGTGGAAAATGACTTCTCATCATTTATTCTCAACGATGAATGTCAAGGTTTTCCAAGATCAAGCATTCCATCAACATATGAGACAACAACGACAGAAGATGGGTCTCCAACTGATCATGAACCTGAATTACCTACAAATGAGAATCAGAAAAGTGATTCTACCTCAGAATATAGTGATCATGAGGTAGAAGTTACTCCGTCAGAAGTCGTACCTCCAGTAGGTGAAATAGAATCGAACTTGGGAGATAATCTTCTGGTCGATGAGATTGAGACATCGAGGATAAACAAGGATCATCCAATTGAGAGTATCATAGGGAATCCAAATATCGGTGTGAGAACTAGGATTAGTGTGAATAATAACACAGTGTTGTTATCGATGATCAACGACTCCGAGTCATTTCACACACGTTTATACTCATGATTCATCACACAAGTAGAGCCAAAGAATGTGTAAATGGCACTGAAATATAATTCTTGGGTTGAAGCCTTGCAAGAGGAACTGTCGCAGTTCAGAAAGCTTGAAGTATGGGAGATAGTGTCGTTACCTCGAGGAGAAGTTGCTATAGGGACCAAATGGGTCTTTAAGTGCAAACGGGATGATCGGGGTATAGTTACTCGTAACAAGACAAGACTCGTGGTAAAGGGGTTCAACTAGGAAGAGGGAATAGATTATAACGAAGTGTTTGCACCAGTGGCGAGGCTTGAGGCGATTCGTCTGTTTCTGGCTTTTGCATCCTTCAAAGGGTTTAAGGTATATCAACTCGACGTCAAGACTACATTTTTGTATGGCAAGGTGAAGGAATTGGTGTATGTCGAACAACCGCCAAGGTTTACTGATCCCAAGTATCCCGATAGAGTATATCGACTTGATAAGGCTCTGTATGGATTGCATCAGGCACCTAGGGCTTCGTATGAGACACTGTCAACTCATCTCTTAGACAATGGGTTTGAGAGAGGGAGAATTGATGATACACTATTCGTGAAAAGGAAAGGTGAAGAGTTTATCTTAGTACAAGTATACGTGGACGACATCATCTTCGGTTCGTCAAATGAGTAGATGTGCAAGGATTTTGAAAAGGTTATGAAGTCGAAGTTTGAGATGAGTGTTATAGGAGAGCTGAACTTCTTTCTTGGATTACAAGTTGAACAAAGGAAAGAAGGAATGTTTATTCATTAGACGAAGTATGTCTACGACATTTTGGAGCGCTTCGGGATGGAAGGAACAAAGCTGACAATGCATTTCAGTACTCCGATTCAAGTGAATCATAATCTCGGACAGGGTACAGATAGTGATACTGATGTGGATCCGACTTTATATCGAGCCATGATCGGGTCACTTATATATTTAACTGCTTCTAGACATGACATAATGTTTGATGTATGTATTTGTGCAAGGTTTCAAGAAAATCCAAAGGAGATGCATATGAAAGTCGTGAAGCGAATTCTGAGATACCTGTAGTCGAAACCGAAGATGGGACTTTTGTATCATGCTGATGGAGATCTGGAATTGGAGGCTTACAAAGATTCAGACTATGGAGGGTGTAGTTTGAACCAGAAATCAACGACTGGAAGTTGTCAATTCCTTGGAGGGAGGCTCGTATCCTGGTAATGCAAGAAACAAACTTTGGTAGTCGTATCAATGTGCGGGGCTGAGTATGTAGCTGCGGGTAGTTGCTGTTCACAGGTTCTGTGGAACAACAATTGCGGGATTACGGTTTGACTTATACTCATACTCCCATTAGGATAGATAATCAATCAACTATTGCTATAACAAATAATCCAGTTAAACACAGTAAAACTAAGCACATAGACAAAAGACATCATTTCATACGTGATTGTGCTGAAAAGAACTTGATAAAACTGGTAAAAGTTGCAACGAAAGACAATAATGCAGATCTATTTCACAAAAGCTTTTGGTAAGTCATGCAATGAATTGTTAGTTCAACTAAATGGCATGCGTAATCCAGAGTAACTTGACCTTAGTAGACTTATTTTTTTTCTTTTGGTAGTAAGTTATTAGTTTAGTTTATCAGTTTATTTTACTTACAAATGAAAAACCAAAGAAGAAAAGAGAGAAACCCACAAAAAATTTCAAAGAAAGAGAATATTGAAAAATGAGAGAAGTCTTAGAGTCATAGGTTCAAAGTGACGAAAATTAGCACAGTCTAACAAACTCTAAGTATTAAGCTTTCACACATAATGCACCTTAAAATCTAAGTGATGTACACATTCTTGTCTGATGTGTTGGTAGGCATAATACATGAAGGAAATCCTAATAGCTAATAAAATAATCAAGAAAATATCATATGTGTAACCAACTTAGATGTATGATCAGAAGGTTTTAAAATCTATGTTAGAGACACACAGAAAATGATTATGAATGAGGTATGCAAATTTATCTCTGGGATGTATAGCTTCATCAAAATACATCTTAAACAAAGAAAGAATAAGTTCTGCAAAGTAACGGAAGTCAAAACAAGTCGCTTTGTTGTACGTGATTACAGACCTGTCACTGCTGTTTTGACTTAAACTAGCAAGATAAGTCACTTTGTTGTACGTAGGTACAGACCTGTCACTGCTATCTTGCTAACATAAGAGGAACTCTAAGACAAAGTAAGACACTCTGTTGTATGTAAATACACAACTGTGTCCGCTGTTTGCCTTTTAATGAAAATTTGCAAATACCAAAAAGTCATAATCATTGTGTGTCTGCCTTGATCATAGAAGTATGTCTAAGTATGAGACACGTAAGGTAGTTTCTTGATAAATAAAAAGGCCAAAGGAATTTCCAAAGTGTTGAATGTTTAAAAGGAAAAACATACCAACAATCACCTTGAAGTGTATGTCACGACAAACAATCAACGAAATAAAAATTCCTAAGTGTGAAAGTGAATACTGAAAGTGTGTTTGACACCGCTATCTGATTGAACCTTCTTTGATTATCTCGCAAAAATATCCTATTAGTCTATTTTTATCCTTAAATTATTGAGTTTATCTTATTTTTATTTTTATATTTATTTTTATATTATTTTATTTTACTTCATTTTATTTTTATTTTATTTTATATAATTTTTAGTTTTAAATAAATAGGATCGAGGTCAGTTACTAGGAAGCATTCTAGTTGGAAAACCAAAATTTGCATGATAATTAGTTGCTCAAAGTGTAGGGTTCCGTGATAAGTTGAAAAAGTTGAATATTGTTCAAAGTTTTCAAGACGTACGATTTTGTGACTGTTTAACGAAGATAACAACCGTCTATCTCGAGCTTAATTCTAGTGTTTGGTTTACCTTCTACACCATCTAAGAAAGTAAGTAAGGAGAGTATCGTTGTACTTTTTATTATCATTGAATAGGCAATTTTGATGTTCGGCTAACATATTATGACTTGTTTCATGTGTTGATTAAGTCTATACAGTGTTAGAATTGGAGTTTTAATAGGCAGTACAGATTCTTCAGCTGACAAGGCGATTCGTGAACTTCAACATCATAATGACCAGTTGGATCACACAGTGGCTGATCAGCAGCAGCAGATTGCAAATCTGGAGGCTATACTGGAAGAGTTGTTGAAAGATCGTCCATCTCAGAGGGAGAAATTGTAGAGAAGTTGAAGAAGATGGCCCGAATGCACAAAAGGACAGTGAAATATAGTGAGCTGGCAGATCTTGGACCGAATGCACAAAAGGACAGTGAAAGATAGTGAATTGGCAGATCTTTTAAAACAACAATTTGGTCAGCTTGCTGATCCTCAGCAGAGTCGGTGTTCATAGCCGCCGACAAGGGAAAAGACAAGGATTCAGAAGCTACAGAAGTAACTGAAGACAAGGTCTGATCGGAGCATTGTCAGGGTTGGATGAAGAAGAAATGAGGTTCGTCTTCGAAGATGACTTAGAATAGGAGGATCTTGAGGAATGAGCGTTTACTCCTAAAGATATACCTGATTGGAAGTCAAATGATGAAGGTGCTATGAATGAAGATCAGAATGTGATAGATCTAGAGGTGCTGAAATCTGCACTAAATGATGAATCAGATTCTGACGTATGAAGTGATTGATTTAGCTTGGAAGGACCTTATATGTAACATCCGGCACTAAACCAGGTTAGCAACAATGACCTAATCTATATTTAATAGCCAATTATAACCTAATCAGTGGTCATTAGAAATTAATCAAGTGATTAACAAGGTTTATTAGAAAATTCAACTCAATTAGAATCAAATTCATCGGTGCGATGAATCGGGAAATCAATTAATCCGATCAATTTACGATATGAGGGAATAATTAAACTAAGTACATAATTAAATTATGATTAGTGTCACTAATCATACACTAATACAATTACTTAACATTAATTATGCAAGACTAAAACAATTCATTAAAACAATGCATCTAAAAGTATTTATGAAATTACAAGAAAAGGGAAATACAAGAATACATTTCTAAATACTTTTATGCAAAAAAAAATGTAAAATACATGGGAAATACCTTCACATGGCCAGCCCTCATAGTACACATATACACTTGATTTTAAATTTTATATTAAGAAGACCATGCACCATCTACATCAAATCTCTTTTCTCCATTCCCTTTCATTTCACCATTCTCTTTCAATTCAAGCAAGTGTGCACTCAACCTCCATTTGAGAGACCAAGACTTTTCCTATAAATAGAGAGCTTCCCTTTCATTATTTTCACACCAGAATCCCTCTTTTTTTTTTCTCTCTCTAATAACCGGATCTATACACACATACATCAAAAACCTTTTCATTCAAGTGTTCTTCAAGTGTTCTTCAAGAAATTCAAGTGTTTTGGTGCATATCTTGCAAGGATTTCAACTTCTACTCAATATCATACTCTAAACACTTCAAAGTAAGTAAATACTAACTTATTTCATCTTACATTTATGTTTATATAAGTCTTGCATAATATATATAATTACCAACAACAACAAGTTTCATAAAAACTCAAGTTTATAAATTTCTAGTTTTTGTTTTTAAGTTGTTTCTTTAAATGTGTTTATGAATATATGAACACATTATAAAAATGTTAATATTTTGAAAACATGTGATATATATGTGTTTTATAACTTTTATAACTTTTATACAAGTAGTCTTTGAATAAACAACAAGAATCATAAGTTATTCAAGTTTATAAACTGCGGATTTTCGGCCAAAAGTTTATATCGACTTTGAAAAATCATAACTAATTCACAACTTATCGAAATGAGTTGATTCTTGTCTCAAAAGTTAGATCTATGTCTTAACTATAGATCTGGAAGTTTTCATAATTTGTTTTGGAGTTTAAGACCTCCAGAAATTATTTGGGAAACCGAAAGTTTGACAGCTCAAAAATGGCCAACATAGGGTTTTTATCAAGCTTTTTCACCAACCTAAACATCTCGAAAACTTTGTATATAGTAGTTAAATTTCCTAGAAAACAAAAGCCTAAAACGTTTTGGAGCTTGGTCAAAAACAGCCTCAAAGTAGGCCAAAAAAAACCTCCAAAAAAGCTGGAAAATTATATATATATATAAACTTGACGTTTTAAGCGGGTTTTAATTATAAACTTGTAATGTTGGGTGATTTAAAACATAAAAATCTATAAATATATATTATCATATATTAGAGATATTAAGTCCCTATTATCATTTAGGGCTCGATTAATCTCGCTCGGTGCACCATCCATCAACTTACGAAAAAAAAGCATTTTTCGCTCGTTTTTGCCATCACACGCTCGGTGAGTCTTCATAGCCCCTATTTTCACTATCTTTTGGGGTGGAAATACATGCACTGTTTTCATATGGACATCAAAACTGTTTATTTCTTATATGTATTACATGTTTGGATCCATCAGCCCTCAAATCGTGAACCGTTAATTGTATTTATTTGCAAGCGCGAATATATTGTGGATAGATCTATTGGGAGTCATGTCCCCCATTCGGGTTAGTAGGGTCGCCTAACAGAGAGTGCACATATATTCAACACACGGTATTACAGTCGGGGATACTTCACAGGGCAAACACATTTTAATAAAGCTTCGGTTGCATGATGGTTTATGTAATAGATACACGGAATTTATGATTTTATAAATTCAACTCATCTGATAATGTCCATACAACTGGTCTTTTCGCGTAAACCTATGAGCTCACCAACAATTTGTTGACGTATTTTAGCATGTATTTTCAGGTGTTTGAGACATGCACATTTATCGGAAGTATTCCAAGGCTTCCGTTCATTTTGGAGTCTCATCGTTTTGAAATTCGGAGATTTATTTGCATCTTTTCGGATAAACTAAATTGTGTATTTAAATTTTAGTATTTTAAGAACTACTCACGCTGTATTTTGGTTATGTAAAACAATATTTATATTTGAAGTTAAATCAATGCATTTTTGAAAAACGTCCATATAGTGGTCGTTCGTTATGATTACGGTTACGCTTCCGCGACGTCACGCTTCGTTGCCAACCGGGGTAACGGGGTGTGACAGATTGGTATCAGAGCCATAGTTATAGTGAACTAGGTTGCATTAGTACCTAGACTATAACTGTTACAAAAACTAAAGTTTTTCAAGAACTGTGAACACATATATGGACCCTGATGACAATAACATGTCGAACAATACGGTTATTATCCTCTTTGATTCAGAGGATGAATTCTCACCCATGGGACAAGGAACCCAAGGTGACACTGAGGTGTACTTTGGATCGGGAACCCACCCAGACTGAATTAATGACGATGTAATGGACTCGTCAAAGCACAAGGAGGGCAATTGTGGCCGTGCAACACAAATTGCTCCACCATCACCACCACATATGCCACCCAACACCCTATTCAGAAGCCATCCCAATGGACCATTAAGGAAGTTCACCCCTAGGTAAAGGGTGTGACTAGCACAACGGGAGTCTATCCCGGTACCTACTCATCAGCCAAGCCCGCAACTGTAACGATAAGTGAACGTAAGACAGTGGGGATGGATGCCTCACACTCTCCAAGAGCGGAGAAACGAGGAAGGGATCCAAAACCAGTTTGAAGGCGGAACACCATCTTCCTCTCAAGTGCCGACACTTACCCAGAAACCTATGTAACAAACGATGCCCCTGTTAGTGGCAAGGGCCACCAGAAACGACCTCCAATTTCAACAAAATCCACCAAGAGGTCCGTGAGATCTTTGTAAGGATTAAGCAGGACGCAATACAAACCACCAATGAACCTTGGGCCACCAGAATACTCAGGCGATTCAACAAGACGAAATCAATGAATTGTGACAGCGCCTAAAGCCCGCAGTGCAGAACTAACCCAACGACTTAACGCTCTGGAGTACGAGGAAACCCCGGAGGCATCTCATACTTAGTACCCTTTTATAGTATTTCTCTAGGATTTACTATCTGATACATCTTAGGGTGTGTAAGGCTTAAGAATTTATCATAAAATTCCAACCATATCATGTACAAAGATTAGGTATCCAACATTTTAATGAAAAAAAACTAAGTTTTATCTATAATTAGGAGCATGAGGATATGTAATACGACAATCTGCCTAAGAAATTTCAAACCCATAGACTTATCCTCTTACCCCATTAAAGACCACTTATGCATTTCTACTATTTGATACCGGTGCTGATAGGAGCTTTATATCTACTAAGTTTAGTAAGCAGATAAATTCCATTCTTACACCATTAAGTGCCAGTTATTCTATTGAAGTTGATGACAGTAAGACGCTTAAGATGAATAATATAAGTCGAGGATGCTCCTTAGAATTAGTATGCCAACTCTTTGAAATAGACTTGATGCCCGTCAAACTGGGATGTTTTGACGTGGTCATAGGCATGGATTGACTTTCGAAGAATCGTGCAGAAATAGTGTGCAACAAGAAGACGGTTCATATACCTTTAGCCAATAAGAAGGTCCATACTGTCCAACGCAAAGCAAGAAATACCAAAGTAAGCATCATCTCTAGCATTAGGACCCTGAAGTGTTGATAGAGAGGGAGCCAAAGGAAAAGCGACTCGAAAATATTCTTATTATTTATGGTTACCCCAAAGTTTTTCCAGAACACTTACCTGAACACCCAACATCGAGACAAGTCAAATTCAAAAATCAGCCTAGTATCAGGTGCGGTACCAGTTGCTCGAGCACCATATCGATTAGCCCCATCAATAGTGTAACAATCGTCCAACCAACTGTAGGAGTTCTTAGATAAAGGGGTTTATCAAACTGAGTTCCTCGCTTTGGATGAGCTCCAGTTTTGTTCATAAAGAAGAAGGATAGAACCATCAGAATGTGCATCAATTACCAAGAGCTAAATAAACTAAAGGAACCGACACCCGCTCAGAAGGATCAATGACTTGTTTGACCAAAGAATTAAGCTTCTATTCGAAGATCGACCTAAGGTCTGGTTATCATCATGTTAGAGTTCGCAAGAACGATATTCCAAAGACAGCCTTCAGATTCTGTATCGGTCATCATAAATTCCTATTAATACCGTTTGGATTAACCAATGCCGCGACGGTATTCATGGACCTCATAAATTGGGTGTGAAAACCTTATTCGTGATTGTATTCATCTTAATCTACTCGCAAAGCAAGGAGGAGCACGAGCAAACATTTAAGGCTGATTCTAGAGTTGTTGAAGAAAGGACAACCACATGCCAAGCTTTCTAAGTTTGACTTTTGGCTAAGATAGGTAAGATTTCTCCGTCACGTGATCAATAGTATAGGGATCCAAGTCGACCCCGCAAAGATCGAGGCTATCAGTAATTGGTCAACTCTTAGAACCCCCATAGAGATACGACAGTCCTTAAGACTTGCCACTTATTATAGGCAATTATCAAAAATTTCTCAAAGATCACCAGAACTCTAACAGAACTGACCCGAAAGGACATTAAGTATGATTGGGGCGAGAATCAGGAGACATCGTATCAGTTATTAAAGCACAAACTGCGCAGTGCGCTTATTTTATCCAAGAGAAGCAAGAAATTTGTAGATTACTGTGACGTTTCACACAATGGGTTGATATAGAAAGATAGGGTCATAGCTTATGCTTAATGAAAACTTAAGGTTCACTAGGTGATTTACACAACGCATGATCTGGATCTTGAAGCAGTAGTCTTTATCCTTGGAGACATTAGTTGTACGGTATGAAGTGTATTGTATTCACAGACCATAAGAGCCTCTAACACATCTTGAACCAGAAAGAGTCGAATACGAAGTAGTACCGTTGGATGGAACTGATAAGTAATTGCAACCGTGAAAATTCGTTATCACCTGAGGAAAACTAATGAGCCAAGCCGTGAAGAGTACAAGTGGATAAATAGTTTAGGGTAAGAGCTAATAAAAATCGATATTTCATGAATAGAATCTGATTACTCTATTTGGTGGAATGAGAAAGCTGGCTATGGATGAAGGGCATAAATTAAGATATGTCTTTCACCTCGGATCCGATAAAATGTATCATGACCTTAAGAAGCTGTACGGGTGGCCTAACATGAAGGGTGACATTGCCACATATGTCAACAAATTCCTAACATGCTCCAAAGTTAAGACAAACATAAGAAAGCATTTGAGTATTAGTCGACCGCTTAACAAAATCCGCACATTCCTACCAATCAAGAAGAACAACATATTGAATAAGCTAGTCCAAACGTACCTCAAGGAAGTCATCTCCGGACACGGAGTGCCTATTTAAATCATTTCGGATACGAATAGCAGATTTACATCTAGACTTTTTGCAATTATTACTACAACTTTGGATACAAACTTGGACACGAGTACCACTTATCACCCTCAGACCAATGGTAAGAATAATAGAATGATCCAAACCCTATAACACACATTAAGAGCCTGTGTAATGGATACTCAATTGCCTTAGTGGAATTATTAACTACAATAGCTATCACTCGAGTATTAAAGCTGCTCCGTTTGAAGCCCTCTAGGGGCGAAAGTTTCGATCGCCGATTTGTCGGGCAGAAGTAGGAAATAGCCAAATCACTAGCCCTAAGACCATTCACAAATCTACCCAAAAGGATAGTACAGATACAGAACTGACTAAAAGTTGCCTGCGATGGTAAGAAAGTTATGCAGATGAATATAGAAAATCCCTTGAGTTCTAATTAGGAGAACAAGTACTGATGAAAGTCTTGCCATGGAAGGGCGTGTTACGATTTGGGAAACAAGGATAATTAAACCCTCGATACATTGGCAATACAAAGTCTTAAAGGGGATTGGACTCGTAGCTTATCGTTTAGAGTTACCACCAGAGCTTAGCAACATGCACAATACCATCCACGTATCGAATAAGAAGAAGTGGTTGTTAGAGGAGACACTTGTTACCCCTTGGGAGAGATCCAACTAACTGATAAACTTCGCTTCATCAAAGAGCCGGTTGAAATCATGGACCGTAAGGTCAAAGGATGGAAGTACAGTTATATACCCATCCTCAAGGTCAGATGGAATTCTAGGCATGAACACGAATTCTCTAGGGCATGCAAAGGCCAGTTAAAGCAAAGATACTCTCATATACTCTTAAATAATAATACCATTGAGGAAACAAGATAAAATTTCGGGACGAAATTCCCTTAACAGGGGGAGACTGTAACATCCAGCACTAAACCAGGTTAGCAACAATGACCTAATCTGTATTTAATAGCCAATTATAACCTAATCAGTGGTCATTAGAAATTAATCAAGGAGACTGTAACATCCAGCACTAAACCAGGTTAGCAACAATGACCTAATCTGTATTTAATAGCCAATTATAACCTAATCAGTGGTCATTAGAAATTAATCAAGTGATTAACAAGGTTTATTAAAAAATTCAACTCAATTAGAATCAAATTCATCGGTGCAATGAATCGGGAAATCAATTAATCCGATCAATTTACGATATGAGGGAATAATTCAACTAAGTACATAATTAAATTATGATTAGTGACACTAATCATACACTAATACAATTACTTAACATTAATTATGCAAGACTAAAACAATTCATTAAAACAATGCATCTAAAAGTATTTATGAAATTACAAGAAAAGGGAAATACAAGAATACATTTCTAAATACTTTTATACAAAAAAAATGTAAAATACACGGAAAATACCTTCACATGGCAAGCCCTCATAGTACACACACACACACACACACACACACTTGATTTTCATTTTTATATTAAGAAGACCATGCACCATCTACATCAAATCTCCTTTCTCCATTCCCTTTCATTTCACCATTCTCTTTCAATTCAACCAAGTGTGCACTCAAACTCCATTTGAAAGACCAAGACTTTTCCCATAAATAGAGAGCTTCCCTTTCACTATTTTCACACCAAAATCCCTCTTTTTTCTCTCAAAAACCTTTTCATTCAAGTGTTCTTCAAGAAATTCAAGTGTTTTGGTGCATATCTTGCAAGGATTTCAACTTCTACTCAAAATCATACTCTAAACACTTCAAAGTAAGTAAATACTAAATTATTTCATCTTACATTTATGTTTATATAAGTATTGCATAATATATATAATCACCAACAACAACAAGTTTCATAAAAACTCAAGTTTATAAATTTCTAGTTTTTGTTTTTAAGTTGTTTCTTTAAATGTGTTTATGAATATATGAACACATTATAAAAATGTTAATATTATCAAAACATGTGATATATATGTGTTTTATAACTTTTATAACTTTTATACAAGTAGTCTTTGAATAAACAACAAGAATCATAAGTTATTTCAAGTTTATAAACTGCGGATTTTCGGCAGAAAGTTTATATCGACTTTGAAAAATCATAACTAATTCATAACTTATCGAAATGAGTTGATTCTTGTCTCAAAAGTTATATCTATGTCTTAACTATAGATCTGGAATTTTTCATAATTTATTTTGGAGTTTAAGATCTCCAGAAATTATTTGGGAAACCGAAAGTTTGACAGCTCAAAAATGGCCAACATAGGGTTTTTCACAAGCTTTTTCACCAACCTAAACATCTCGAAAAATGGCCGTTCTTGATTCTAAAAATCCTTTGTATATAGTAGTTTAATGTCCTAGAAAACCAAAGCCTAAAACGTTTTGGAGCTTGGTCAAAAACAGCCTCAAAGTAGGCCGAAAAACCTCCGAAAAAGCTGGAAAATTATATATATATAAACTTGACGTTTTAAGCGGGTTTTAATTATAAACTTGTAATGTTGGGTGATTTAAGACATAAAAATCTATAAATATATATATTATCATATATTAGAGATATTAAGTCCCTATTATCATTTAGGGCTCGATTAATCTCGCTCGGGTGCACCATCCATCAACTTACGAAAAAAAAAGCATTTTTCGCTCGTTTTTGCCATCACACGCTCGGTGAGTCTTCATAGCCCCTATTTTCACTATCTTTTGGGGTGGAAATACATGCACTGTTTTCATATGGACATCAAAACTGTTTATTTCTTATATGTATTACATGTTTGGATCCATCAGCCCTCAAATCATGAACCGTTAATTGCATTTATTTGCAAACACGAATATATTGTGGATAGATCTATTGGGAGTCATGTCCCCCATTCGGGTTAGTTCGGGTCGGCTAACAGCGAGTGCATATATATTCAACACACGGTATTACAGTCGGGGATACTGCACAGGGCAAACTCATTTTAATTAAGCTTCGGTTGCATGATGGTTTATGTAATACATACACGGAATTTATGATTTTATAAATTCAACTCATCTGATAATGTCCATACAACTGGTCTTTTCGGGTAAACCTATGAGCTCACCAACAATTTGTTGACGTATTTTAGCATGTATTTTCAGGTGTTTGAGACATGCACATTTATCGGAAGTATTCCAAGGCTTCCGTTCATTTTGGAGTCGCATCGTTTTCAAATTCGGAGATTTATTTGCATCTTTTCGGAAACAAAATTGTGTATTTAAATTTTAGTATTTTAAGAACTACTTACGCTGTATTTTGGTTATGTAAAACAATATTTATATTTGAAGTTAAATCAATGCATTTTTGAAAAACGTCCATATAGTGGTCGTTCGTTATGATTATGGTTACGCTTCCGCGACATCACGCTTCGTTGCCAACTGGGGTAACGGGTGTGACATTATAAATCTAGGAAGATGATTCTTATGCTGAGGTGTTTGCAAAAACTATCAGGAGGGAGGGTCGTTCTGGAAGATTTGAAAATCCTCTGACTGGTTAGGCATGGACTAAGTTAGTCTACAAACCGGTGAGGACAGCAAAACTGGAGAGGAAGTCAATGAGAACAAAGAAGAAAATATGATTTTGAGAGTCTACGATCCCTTGCTCCTTATCAATCTATCTAAAGATGAGTTGCACAGACTTCATGATCAGGGAATTTCTTTTGCTGAGAATTTCAAATCTGAAGGTAGGAAATATCAGAAAGTTGTCAAAGCGTGTGTTGAGCAGGGACTCCATGCAGGTAGTAACTTAAATAAGCCTAGTTCTATAGAGTAATAAATATCTACTAGAAGCTATCGTCAAGAGGGAGTGTGTTGATACACCCGTTGTGACAACAACTGTTTAGTTTCGGTATTCATAGTCTTTGAATCTGATAGTCTATTGCGATCAATTAACAACAACTAGAAGCTATCGTCAAGGGGGAATCTATTGGTACATCCGGTGTGACGACAACAGTCTAGTTTTGTTATTGATATCATGATTGTGTATGATATCTACATTTGCATGTTAAGTTCTAGACTATCATGTTAAGTTCTAGAAGGTGCAAGTAAGTTCTAGGATAAGTTCTAAGAATAAGTACTAAGGATAAGTTCTAGGATAAGTTTTAGGAATAAGTTCTAGGAATAAGTACTAAGGATAAATTCTAGGAATAAGTTCTAGGTGAGAATAAGTTCTAGGTGAAAATAAGTTGTAGGTGAAGATAAGTTCTAACAAGATAAGTTCGTGAGGAGCGTCTAAGTTCGTGAGGAGCGTCTTCACGAACTTATCAGCTATATATTTATCTTATCATTGTGAATTCATAGATCTTTGACGGCTTAGAGGTTCTGTCAAACTTGAGAGCAAACAGAGCATCCGGGTGAAGAGACTTTTGCATAAATTAATGATCGGAGCTCGTATCAGTGCACATACGAATTTGAGTGATTTCAAAGAGTCTTTCGGAGAAATACACGTGTTTGGGTCATTCATCGTATCGACTATCATTGTGTTCGTCTCCGGTTTCCGTTTGTGATCGATCAGTTAAACCGCTAACGAGGATTCCGCACTCGTTGGATGGTGTCGCGTAAAGATCAAATCCGTGCTAGAGGTGCCCTTATAGCAGTGTTGACAGCTTCATCCCAAAAATAATGAAGATAGACCTGATGCACACAGAATTGTTCTAGCAGCTTTTATAAGAGTCCTATTTCTTCTTTCAGCAACTCCATTCTGTTGAGGAGTTCTTACAACTGAGAAATTTTGAGAAATTCCACTTTCTTCACATAAGTTCTTAAGAGTACTGTTTATGAATTCAGTACCATGATCACTTTTGAGCTGCTTGACTTGGGTAGAGTTCAGAACTTCTATCTTTTTGATAAACCCAATAATTTCTCTGGAAGCCTCTCCTTTGGACTTCAAAAAGATCACCCATGGGTACCTGGAGAACTCATCAATCATTACTAAGGTGTATGTTCTTCCTCCTAGACTTGGGACACTGATAGGTCCAAACAAGTCCATTTGGATTAAGAAGAGAGGTGAATCAGTAGAGAAACTATCTTTGGATATTAAAAGATGTCTTTTTTTGTTTACCCTTCTCACAGGCTGAGAAGAGTTTATCCTTAATAATGTTTATTGAAGGCAATCCTGTTACCAAGTCTTTGTTACAGAGTTTGTTGATGTCCTTGAAGTTCAGGTGTGATAGCCTTTTGTGCCAAAACCAAATTAGGTCCACATTAGTCCTTGAGATGAAACAGTCTGAGTTGTTTCATTAGCAGATTTCATGTCTACAATGTATACACCTTTCTTTATTTGTGCACACAGCACAACATTGCCCTTAGAATCCAATATCTGCCGATGGTGCTCATCAAAGTTAACCTTGTAGCCAGCATCACACAGTTGGCTTATTCTAACAAGGTTGTGGTTTAGCCTAGACACGTAGGCTACTTTGTTGAAAATTGTAGCACCTGCATATAGAGTGTCATATCCTTCTGTGGATCCTTGGACATTGTCACAAAATGTGACCTTTGGGCCTTGTTCAGGCTTGAGGTCACTCAACAGATCCTTGCAACCTGTTATGTGACCAGCACATCCACTGTCCAAGTACCAAACCTAGTTTAGTTGCTTAACCTTCAAAGTAACTAGTTCTTAAGGGAACTCATCATAGGGATGAGTTCTCCTACTTCATCAACATTTGTTGATGGACTACTAAGATCAACATTTATGTTTCCTATTTGGATTGTGTCAGGTGCGACACTTTCCTTGGTTGTAATGTTATCTCCAACACTGCTTGATTCATCAGTGTTAGACATAACACTTTCAATAGGCCTTATGTCCTTAGTTTCAGGACAATCTTTATCCATATGAGTTTTTTCTTCCACACCTGTAGCATTTTCTCTTTTTAGGTCTTTTGGAAGAACTTTCAGAATCACATTCTGAATTTTCTCTATTGGTCTTTACAACAGTTTTACAAAATGTTGATTTGTTTTGTAAGGACCAGTAGAGTTTATGAAAGGGCTATCTCTGGGCTGTGTTACGACAGTTTTGCCTTTGTCCTTGGAGACATCATCCTTGGAGACTTCCTTTCTCTTTGTAGGATGACATAAATAAAAAATTGGCAAATTTATAATATTTTGTCCTTCCAGTTTCTTGGAAAACTTATTTCCAGACTTCTCAAGTTCGGCATGGACATTGTCTTTGCCTTTACTGAGATGTGATGATTTTTGCATACTTGTAGTTGCAAAATCATGTTGTTTGGATTTTGTGAATGACTAACTTCCATTTATGACCAACTTATCACTATGTTTTGAAAACTTATTCAAAACCATAGTAGCATTACTTCCAACAAGAGACTTACCCTTGTTAGATGTATGTTGTTTTCCTTTTGAGAAATTATTTTCAAAGAATTTAGCATTAAATGGTGGTGTAGGTTTCTTCCAAGAGTTTTGACTTCTGAACATGTCTTAGGTTTAGAAGACCTGACTGCAGGTTTGACACCTTTTCCATCAGTTTGTTCATGTGAAACAGTTGAGCACACAACATTGTAGTTTGGTGAAGAACACATCTCATCACCAGACTCCACAGCTTTCACACATGAACTGTCAGTTTTTTGAGGCCTGACAATCCTGTTTTTTCAAACCAATTTCCCATTTACATTATGTATGAATGTATTTGGAAGTTCACCAAGGGTGGACGAATCTATTACCATATTTTTGATTTATACAATTGAAGCTGTTGTATCTAGATCTCCTTCAATATAGGCTTGAATTTGAGCAAGAATCTGCTCACTTATGCATTGGTTTACTCTCTTAGCAGAATAGCACCAAGAGTCAACAATCTTTTGGAGTTTTGCATGCTTTACGTCTGTTTCTCTTTTCACTTCTAATAAGATAGTGTTGACGTGTTTTACTTCATGAAGCTCAATTTTCAACTTACGAAAACTGTCATGTTCATTAGTTTTGAGTTCAAGATCATTTTTCAATTTTAAGATCTCAGAATTTAAAGCCTCTTGTGTTGTAGTGGTCCCCAACAATAATCAAGCACTCATATAACTTTTATGTAATACAAAATGAATAATTAAGCAAGAACAAAGAGAAGAATGCACTCAATCGATGTCAATGTCAGAGGGAAAAACAGCCGCCGCTTTTTCAATATTATATTCAGTAGTGGAAAAATGACAAAAGGTTGTGAAACCCTAGGCGGTATAACACTTTAAATACCTAGGATAGTTTGAGGTTTTTACATAACATACTCCTCAACTTTCTAATTAAAAGAATAGATTACAAATAATGAAATAGAAATACACGAAAATAAATTAAACACTTAGTATTTCAAAATGAAACCACATGATTGAAATAATATATCTAACAATCTCCCCCTTTTCAATCACTGTGACGGGTAGCAAGCTCTTTCATCTGACTCTCTTAATACGAGGATGACATCGAATCTTCGAGTAACCTGGTGCATGTGCAATCTGTCATTTATCAGATCGATTGCGTCTCAGATGTCTTGGATCTCCTGGGGCTTCTTCATGAGTTCTGCAAACTTCAGGGCATCGTCCTCTTGGAGTCTCCCGTTCAGTTCTGCTCTTATTAGACGAAGAGTGTCGTCAGGATAGCAAGACAATTCCTCAAACCGCAAGAACCGCTTTTGACCTCTTTTGTTCAGAAATATTACGCCCTGCTCAGGTCTCTTGAAAACTCGACACATCGGCTGAAAGTCTATTCCGAAGAAAGTCTGATCTGGAGCTTTGAGGCCCACCTTGACAAAATAGCTCTCAATAGCTAGGTGGAAATCATTTAAGCACATTACAGTCGAGTGTCGTCTCATGCTTCTTGTTCTTTAACTTGTTGTGCATTGTTTCAATGGCGTCGGGGTTCATGAAGTCAAAATCTCTCTCATGGACAAGTTGTGTCATCCCGTCTTCTCATTTGATTTCCAATGAGGGTGTGAAGAGACAGACTCTTTTATGCATTGAAATGGAGACTCCCTTCTCAATTTCAGACTTAGACCAAATCTCAGACTTTGGTCTAGTCTCCCGCGGCATCATTTGTTTGTACTCGGCCTGCTCAGCTTTTGATTCATCGCTTAATTCTATGAGAAGCCATCTACTGAACTTCCCTGGATTCTTCATAAATATGTCCTTGAATATTTCTTCTAGGTAAGGCTCAAGAAAGTCTTCAGCTTTCATTTTCATTAAATAATCCTTGAGCCCTTGTACAGTTGATAGACTCGACCCTAATGGTTAAGTCTCAGTTTATCTCTCTCCTCGGGAGGCAGGGAGTGCACCTTTCTCTTAGAGAACAAATCAACCCAGTCTAGATCCCCCTTGTTAAATATAACATGTGATGCTTTGGATATTTCCTAAAAGCCGTCGACCATGCGGGGACCTGAGGGTTCTGATAATTCTGCTGGCTGTTTTTAGGTGATGGTAGAGGTGGATATGTTTAAGGTGAGCTTTAGGTTAGGAGGAGGGGTAGGAGCTTTTACTGCTGATGATATTTCTTGTTGGGGTTCATGGGAAGACAAGTTAAGGAAATCAAATGAAGAGTAGGACTTTTGTGGTGACTCGGGTTCTGGTTTGGGTTCTTTAATTGGCTCATATTGGTCCATCTCTAAATCTGAATTGGAAAGCATGACGACTTCAATTTTTTCTGATGATGACTCATACACCACCATAGCCCTTATCAAGTCTTCCTCTACTTGACCTCCTGGGGCAGTACATACTAGTTCCCCACTCATCTTTGTTCTCCTACTCCCCCTATGCCTTGCACATCCCCCTCAGACTGAACTCGATGGTGCTTCTCCCCCTCAGGATGACCAGGATCATCCTGATCATCATGTTTCCTTTTTCGAGCTTCAGCCTGAGAGCGGAAGATACTTTGCAAGTCTATGACTGCAGATTCCAACCGATTCATTGTCTTATTCATCTCAGCCTTCACTCACAGAATGAGCCTCTGCAGGTTTTCAATAGAGTTTGTAAACAGAGCAGCTGTGGTGGCCATCTGATCCTGTAGGGCATGGATGTCAGCGGTAGATTGGACTGATGGGGTTCCTGGTGGAAACTCTTGAGTTGCAGCACCCTTTCGCTTTAAGATAAATAGAAGGGAGAAATGTTGTTCCTCAGAAGCTTCCTTGAGGGCTGCCAGGTCAGCCTGGGTGACAACTCCGGCTTCAGGAAGAATACTCGTTAACATCTCGGAAGTTACCCCTTGATGGCCTGACACAGACGACATTATTGTGGCCGCTACAGGACTTCCATCCTTCAACTATGCATCACCAGCCAGGGATGTAGATCGGGATGTTGTAGGAGACATCAAAGAGACGTCTTTATGTGCGGAGATGTGATTTGGGGTGTGGAATGAGCTGTGGTCAAACGAGCGGTGGTCACTGTTGAAATCTATTTTAGTTGATGAAAATACTTAGTCTAGGGGTTGTTTTGTAATTTTCTCAGCCTTCACTCACAGAATGAGCCTCTGCAGGTTTTCAATAGAGTTTGTAAACAGAGCAGCTGTGGTGGCCATCTGATCCGGTAGGGCATCGATGTCAGCGGTAGATTGGACTGATGGGGTTCCTGGTGGTAACTCTTGAGTTGCAGCACCCTTTCGCTTTAAGATAAATAGAAGCGAGAAATGTTGTTCCTCAGAAGCTTCCTTGAGGGCTGTCAGGTCAGCCTGGGTGACAACTCCGGCTTCAGGAAGAATACTCGTTAACATCTCGGAAGTTACCCCTTGATGGCCTGACACAGATGACATTATTGTGGCCGCTACAGGACTTCCATCCTTCAACTATGCATCACCAGCCAGGGATGTAGATCGGGATGTTGTAGGAGACATCACAGAGACGTCTTTATGTGCGGAGATGTGATATGGGGTGTGGAGTGAGCCGTGGTCAAACGAGCGGTGGTCACTGTTGAAATCTATTTTAGTTGATGAAAATACTTAGTCTAGGGGTTGTTTTGTAATTATCTCATAGTTAGGTATTTTTGTATAAATAGTACATGTTGTTTTGTAAATGGTACGAATCTGACATTGTGATTTGCAGGAAATTTCATAGCAAGTTTAGGGCTACAGTGTACGCATTCGTTCATCTCTCTGTAATTCCTATTTTGGTGCTAATAATCATTTGGTTAGTGTTTCCTGTGTTCATAATTGTTTGTGTTTATATTTGTGACTGATTAATCTGAATTCACAATTGGTATCAGAGCACAGAAATATTGATTTTGAAATTTTCTGATTTTTTTAAAAACCCACTGTTTCATCGAAAGATTGAAAATCGGAAAAACCCTTAGGTTTTTTGATTCAGTGTGAGGTTGATCGTATAAATTGGATCAAAGATCAGGATTTAAAAAACGTTCAGATTGATTCTATTTTCAATCTGTAATTCAAAACACACAAAAAGATCTATTGATTTTACGAGTTTTTTGAAAAACGGTTTGTTCTTGACTGTTCTTCATAAAGACAGTGTGTTTGATCTGAAAATAACCAAAGTGGTTTCATAAAAAGTGTTTTTGAGTAAAAACCCATCTTCGATTTCAATTTCGGGTCCATTCATTCAATTTAATTGAAAATATTGAAATCTGGACTTGAAATTTTTCAAAATTCATAAAACTTGAATTGAGTTGAAGTTCATGTGTTAATCGAGTTGAAAAGTTCTTTAATCGAGTTGCAAAGGTATTTTAATTGAGTTGAAAGGTGTTTCACTCGAGTTGGAAAGTTGTTTTAATCGAGTTGGACCTTGTTCCAATCGAGTTGGAAGGTAGTTTTAATCGACTTGGTAAATAGATTCAATCGAGTTGAATTTAGTTCACATTGAGTTGAACAGTACATCAATTCGAGTTTGTTTAAACATTCATTCAAGTCTGTTTAAGCATATTCGAGTTTGTTTAATCATAATCAAGTTGATTTTTAAAACTCATTCGAGCTTGATTAAAATATCATTCGAGTTTGATTAAACAACAGATAAGTGAAATTCAAGTTGATTCGAGTTTAACACATTTAATTCGAGTTTAATCAAACACAAGTCAACTTCATTCGAGTTAGTTGATTCTTCATCCGAGTTTTACTGATGTGTCATTCGAGTTTCATCAACTCATCATTCGAGTTTCATTACTAATCCTTCGATTGATTCTTTTTAGATTCAAGTTTCATTCTTTTCTATTCTAGTTGATTCAATTCATTGATCGAGTTTGATCACATTCAAATCAAGTTTCACTCCTTTTTCATTCGAGTTTGATCAACTTATCAAAACTTTGATCACTTTTTCATATTCAATCAAAATCAGTCAAAATCCATTTAAAAGATCTTGGAAGATTCATTTTAGTTAGTCAAAATGTCAAAAGATGCACTAGCCATGGGGTCGGAAACCCAACCTCCAATTCTCTACAGAGGTGAATATGTTCAATGGAGGGAAAGATTCCCAGAATTTATCAGTTTCGACGACCTGTCCGAAGAAATGTTGAAATCCCTAAATGAGGGACCAGTTGTTTTTCTTGAAACCATACCAGCTGTACCAACCGGCAACCTTCCTATCCCAGAAAGAACAGTTGAGGTCACAAATCTGACTAAAGCACAAAAACGAGGAAAACTGGGAGACAAGACTGCCAGAAAGCTCTTGCTAATCTCAATTCCGAACGACATATATATCAGTGTGACCAATACAAAAATAGCCAAATCCATCTGGGATGAGGTATGCAAATAGATGCGTAGTATAGAAAAAGGAGCAACAAACAGAGCCAGAAACAGTCTGATTACCTTTAAAAACTTTAGAGCGAGAGAAGGAGAATTGCTAGGAAGTACTTATCTGAGGTTCGTCAATCTGGTAAGTGAAATGAAAAAGAATTGAGTGACAAAATCCAATTTGGATATAAATGTCAAATTCCTGAACATGTTGAATCCGGAGTGAGATAAGTATACAATGATAATTCAGCAATTAAAAGAGATTGACGACATGGATTTCCATATGGTTTTTGAGAACCTTAACAGCTATGAAAAAGTTGTTTTAAGGAAATTGTCTAGAAAGAAACAGGATGAAAAGGCAACTGTTGATCCTTTAGCTCTCTTGGCTGACAAGACGTATAAGTACAAGCTAAAGAAGGAAAAGCGGGTTGTGTTGAGCAGTAGTTCATCAGATTTAGATTCAACTGATTCCTCAACTGACTATGAGATTGAAGAGATGAAGAAACAGATGGCGTTGCTGACAAAGGCATTTCAGAAGAAGTTCTACCACAAACCGACCAACAATAAGATGAGGTACAAGACAGGCTCAATGAGGTATGAGAAGAAGGACAGATATGAAAAATCGGGAGAGAGCAGTGGCAAGAAGGCCGAGAAATATGAGAAAACTGATAAGCCTGCCAAGAAGGATACTGAGCAAAAATGCTATAACTGTGGCAAACCAGGCCATTTGCCAGAGAATGCAGGTTGCATGTTGTTGGTACACCCTGTGTGACGATAGCAGTCTAAGTGATCTGGCATTTTGGTACAAGTTGTATTCAAAGTATTTGGAATTAACGAGTGTTTGATATATATGTTTATATATGTTTGATAGTTATTGATTGTATGTTTGGACTTGATGCAACGTATTACAAGAAGTTCAAACATAAAGTTCAAAGATAAATTCAAGCATAAGTTGAAAACATAAGTTTCAATACTAAGTTAAATATGTGAAAGAGTAAATTCGAATTCTCTAAGGACTAGGATTCGAATCTATGATAGATTCGAATGTGTTCCTTAAGCAGATTCGAATGTGTTCCAGTAGGCAGATTCGAGAGTGTCAAGGGGACAAACTCGAATGGGCTTTGGGCCTGATTCGAGTTTGGCCCATGGCAAACTCGAATTAGCCTCTATAATTAGGGATTAACTCGAATCATTACGGGATTTTTGCAGAATTCGTGAGGGATTAAGCAAATAGGCGATCTCGAGTTTATCAGCTAATTGAGTGTTCTTTCGGAGAGAATCTTCTAGTAGGTGCGTTCTTGTTAGTTCGTACAGCTCGTTGATAGTCTCCGTGTTCCGTGTGAGAGTTGTTACCGTTAACCCGTTAACGAGGATTCCGCACTCGTTGACGGTCTCGCGTCTAGATAGATCCGTAGTGTGTAGACCTTACAAGTGGTATCAGAGACTACGGGGTGTTCTTAGTGTTCTTCGTGTTCATAAAGATACATCCTAGGTTTCTTGACGCTTTTGGACGGTTATTCTCTCAAGATTTCGTATTTTCATGTTTTTCGAGCTTAGCAAATTGTCATCCGGGAAATACTTCGTGTTTTTCACGTTTTAGATCGAAATCAATATTTTTCGTTGTAAAAATATTGATTTAATCTGCAAAACGTTAAGAAATCGAAGTATTAGCCGTTTTTCGAGTTTGCGGTGCTCGAATCTGTTAGGATTAATTAGGGTTTTTCTTAGTCTCGAGACTAACCAAAATCCGCTCCTTCCGAGTTTGCTTACGAGAGAATTCGAGTTTAATTGATTCAAGTTTGATTCGAGTTTGGAATAGAGTCGACTAGGGACATTCGAGTTTGTCTGAGGATCGACTTTGTCTGTGTTTCGAGTTTGCTTGACCTTCGAATTTGGATACCTTCGAGTTTGTCACCATTTCGAGTTTAATTGAACTTCAGAACTTAATCGAATTTAATCCCAAATAGGTTTAATCTTGATTATATTCGAATTTACCTAAATTCGAAAGAATTAACTTAAATTAATTTCGAATTGAGTTTATTAAGTTAAAATTCAATTACTTTTGAAACAATGACAAATTTACAAAGGTTTCTGGAGATGGATCATGAGGTGGGGAAAGCTAATACTCTGCCTAAGCTGATGAAACTTGAAGACTATTATTGGTGGAAAGATCGGTTTGCCGATTTTGTGCGTTTCAACGACATGCGAATGTGGATATGTATTGACGAAGGATACATTTCACCTATCTCATAAGTTGAAGGCCGTCAAAGAGTCTTATCATATCAAATGATGAAGGAGGATGATAAGAAACTATATGAAGCCGAGAACAGAGCTTTCTCGATTATTCGAATGGCTTTGCCTCAGGATATACTACACACATTCTGCAATCAAAAGACATCTAAGGAGCTTTGGGAGACGCTGGAAAAGAGGTGTGAGGGTAATCCGAGGGTTCGGAGGAAGCGCATGGAGTTGTTGAAACAACAGTTTGCTATTTTCAAGGCTTTGAAGGATTAACAGCTGGACGACACCATCACCCGCTTTTATCATCTGCTGACAGAGCTTGAGAGTCATGGCATTGAGTATAATGACACAGAAAAGAACAATAAGCTTCTTGATGCCTTACCAGCCAAATGGGCGATGTATGTGGCTATGATTAAGCTTAATGAAGACAAGTACTATACTCAATCATTGGAGGATGTAGTGGGAACGTTGCGGGCTTATCATTTCGCGCTACTGAAGGCCGAAACGGATTATGAACAAGTCCAAAATCCAGCCATGTATTTTGGAAAATCAAAACCTTCGGTTGCAGCAGATACGAAGACTGCTACAGCGTTTTTCACCGGAGAAACGTCGTCACCAGCAGAGACTGACGACACACTGAATAGAGCGTTCTTAGGGTTGGGAAGATCGAAAGAACAACAACCTCAGGAAACTCAGGCATCAACATCTCAGGGATACTCTAAGATGCCCATGAGCGCGAAGTCGGCCGAAGAACATTTAAATCTATTGGCATCATTTGTGGCCGCATATGGGAACTGCGTTCAAGGGAAAATAAACGATCCTGCACTCTGGGATGAAGACTATGATCAGGTAGACCCTGACGACCTTGAGGAGATGGATCTAAAATGGCAAATGGCCATGGTAACCCAACGGGTTAAAAGATTCATCAAACGGACTGAGAGGAATCTGAATATGAATAATAAGGGAATTGGCTTTGATAAGTCCAAAGTCAAATGCTACAATTGTCAAGGTCTGGGACACTTCGCCAGAGAATGTCAGAGACTGAAGGTAGATACGTACCAAGGGCAGAATCAGCATCATGGACAGTTTCAGAACCAGTCTCAACAGAGATACCTTCCGAGTTCATCTTCTAGTCAAGCCAACATAGCTGGTCTATTATCAAACGTCACATCAGACAGACAGCTGGATGGTACCTACGACTGGAGCTCACATCCGGAATCTAATGCTAGAGCCTTCATGGCTGAAGTCACTGAGAGTGGATGTGAAGGGGAAGAGCAGACCACAAGGGACAGCAGTCCGATGTCGGTGGAGAAGTCGAATGATCAGACAATTCAGGAGTTTGCCGCTCAAATTGCCAACGTCGAATCAGATCACACAAAGGTTAGTCTGAATTACTCTCTTTTCCATGAATTATGTGTGTTATGTGTTACTTCTAACGACAGGTTGAATCTAGTATTAGAATCACATAAGAACATATCTGCTCAAAATGAGTCTTTAAAATCTGATAATGCTAGCCTGAATGACATTAAGCAAGATCTTAGGGATAAGCTTAAAGCTGATGCACAGGATGTCATAGTTCTAAAAGACAAGCTGAGTGAGCAGTGTGTTAGATTAGAACTGATGTATGAGCATGTAGAGGCCTTGACCAAAGATCTTAAGACCAAAGAAGTAGAACTAGCTGGAACTAAGGTGAAGGTAGCCGAGGCTAATAGTAAGCTAGAAAAGTTTAGGAATTCAAGTCTGAACCTAGGGAAAGCTTTAGATGCTCAACGCCAATCTAAAAAGCCTGTAGGTCTAGGATTTCATGAGAGTCCTCCACCTTTTAATGCCAACTATGTGCCTCAACCTCAGGAGACAACTGAGAAATCAGTAGACTTAGAGGACATACCTGAACCAGTGTCTGAGCCTGTAAAGGAAAATACACCGAAGGTGACTGATACAAACGTCAAGGTTAAGAAAGTCAAATTTGTGTCTTCCTCCAGTGAAACACCTGCAGGAAAACATAAAATTGATTTTAATGATCAGGACAATGAACTAGTCACAATAGATGTTCAAAAAGACCAAGACACTAGTGAGACACCTAAGACTAAGGGCACAGACAAGAAGTCCATTGACAAGATGTCCTGCTTTAGATGTCATGAAAAGGGGCATATTGCTTCTAACTGTCCACTTAGGAAAATTGACGTTACTCCTAAGACAGGGAAGCCAACACAAGTTAAGCCTTCAACAACTGTGGCGAGCACTAGTAGTTCTCAGAGTACCGAGAAAACTGTGCAGGCTGCACCAAAACAAGTGGTGAAATAATTACCGGTAAAGGTTGGACCAAAGGAAGTGGTTAGAACTAATTCACCGAATCGAGTCGTAAATCAATCTAGGTCTGGACCTCAACAACAATATAGGAGCACAACACCTAGCAGAGCATACACTCCAGTTAGGTCACACACTCCTATTAGACATCACACACCGGTTAGAGCTCAGGGTTCTCAATCTGAAATGCCATATAATCGTAATTATTCAAGAGCTCCACAACAAATGCCTACACAAAGGCAAAGAGTGAATTTACATCACTCGGCACCAGAACAAACTCCTGTTCAACGACCCAAGTCACCTGAAAGGCGAGATGGGTATTTGAAAGAGTTTAAGTATGTGGACAAGAATGGTATAACCAAGTCAGTTATGGCTTGGGTTCCCCGTGATAACTAACCTATTTTCTTTCATGTGCAGGAGATCACCACAGGTTCAAACAACAAATGGTTCGTCGACAGTGGATGCTCCAGGCACATGACAGGGGAAAGAGGTCTCCTTACAGACTTCAAGGGTGGGAATCGGGGATTTGTATCATTCGCGGGAAACAAAGGAGGAAACATCACGGGTACCGGAGTGGTCACTAATGGGACGATCAAGTTGGATCAAGTTTATCACGTTGATAAACTGGTTCACAATCTCATTAGTGTATCTCAAATCTGTGACAAGAAGAATTCAGTGTTGTTCACTGACACTGAAGCGTTAGTGCTAAAACCGGGGTTCAAGATTCCTGAAGATTGGATATTGATGCGGGCACCAAGGAAGAATGACTTGTACATGCTCGATATGAACAAGCCGGAAACTTCGATGGGTCCGATCTGCTTACTGTCAAAAGCTTCGGAGACTGAATCAGTGTTGTGGCACAGACGCATGGCACATTTGCACCTAAGAAAAATGAACTATATAACGAAAAATGGGTTGGTGCAAGGTGTGCCTATGAAGAGTTTTCAGTTCGAGGACAAATGTCTACCATGCAAGAAGGGCAAACAACATAAGAAGGCACACAAGTCCAAGACTCAGAACTCCATCACTACCACATTCAATTTGCTGCATATGGACCTCTTCGGACCAATCAACAAAAGGAGTATAGGTGGTAGTTGGTATTGTTTAGTTATCACTGACGATTACTCACGATTTTCTTGGATTTTCTTTCTAGGTACAAAGGACGAGACGGCTTCCACGCTCATCGGGTTCTTAGACCAAGTGGAGAATTCCTATGGAACACGGGTTAAAAGGATACGTAGTGATAATGGAACAGAATTTAAAAACACTGTAATTGGTGTATATTGCCTATCAAAGGGCATAGTGCATCAATTTAGTGCATCGTATGAGCCTCAACAAAATGGGGTGGCCGAAAGAAAGAACAGGACATTGATTGAGGCAGCTAGGACTATGCTTTTGGATTCAAAGCTTCCTACCATGTTTTGGGGGGAGGCAGTGAATACCGCATGTCATATTTTAAACCGGGTCCTAACTGTCAAATCTTTGAACAAAACCTGTTATGAAATTTTGAATAAACGGCCACCTAATTTAACTGGCTTCGAACCTTTTGGGGTACCATGTACTTTACTGCGAACAAAACATCAACCTAAGTTTTGTGAAAAGGCTGATGAAGGATACTTCCTAGATTATGTGCCGAACTCACCAAACAAACGGGTTTTTTATAACACCTTGCCTTTTATTTGCATTTTTATTTTTAGTAATTTTGAGCAATTTGCGTAAAATGATGTAATTTCGAGATTTAGTATAAATAGGAGTCGGGAATTACATTTTCTCACTTTTGCAAAATCCTTCTAGCAAATTCCAGAGCTTCTCTCTCTAGCCCGAAACTTCTCTCTAACTTTTCTGCCAAACCGACCGGCCAAATCTCGTGTTCTATACGTTAACGGAAAGATCTCGAAGAGTACTACGTGAATCTCCTATTGCATGTACGATTTCATACGGATTTGAGGTAAGAATCGCTCTTTTCGTTTTCTGCACCTTCGGTTTTTGAAGCTACGAATTCGAGTTTATCATTCTAGGCGATTTAAAGCTGATTTTGTGTGAGTTTTAGCTAAAATATGGTAGATTATGTATAATATAATCAAACCGAGGCTTGTTGCTTAGTTTATTTGTGATTTTAGGCTTGAAAATGCATGTGTAAAGCTGTAGTTTATGAACAAACTCGAGTATGCATAGAACAGACTCGAAATACCAAGAACAGACTCGAATAGAGCTAGATTCGAGATATGGGTTTTGAATCTATCCTCAGATTCGAATGAGGTTCGAATCTAACCCCCATAATTCGAATCTGTCTTCGAATCTAACCCTGGTTCGAATCTGTCTTCGAACCTGATGCTCAGATTCGAATCTAGCCCCTAAATTTCGAATTTAATTGATAAAATTTACGAACAACGCATAAATTAGCAAAATAAATAGCAAAATATTTAGCTAGAAGTTATGGCTTATAGATGTTGGAATATTGAGCTAGCAATATTAATTTAGCACATGTTCTGTAATATTAAACTTCAGATATTATATATAAGCTGTTTAGCCCAGCTGCGAGTCAAAGCCAGTGCCAGTCTATATTGAGCCTAGATAAGCAAGTGCAAGCATTATAAAGCAATTTAAAGCGTAAATAAGCCGAGCAAGTATTTCCGAGCATTTCAAAGCATTTTCAGTACGGTGAGTAACAGTTATTCTTGTTTACATGTTTTATATGAAATTGAGACATAAATTGCTTCTATGACTTCTTTGGAATTCAATAGACTTTTGTGAGTGAAGGCGAACACTGTGGTACAGGTGATGCCCAGCTTAGCCGGATCTTACATTTGATCTATTAATATGCATATTTATCTGCTATCTGTTTATTGTTCTGCATACTATACAGCAAACTTTGTGTTAGCGTTTCTTTGTGCATCTCATAAGCATTATATTTAGCGAGCAAGCAATTCTGATGTTCACCACTATCCCTTGAGCATTATGCGGGTAGCTAGCCCCGCATCACAGATTGATCATCTGTCAGCGGTAAACCCCTAGTGGTGGCATCTCCGTTCTGCGTGAAATGTCTCAATTGTGCAGCGTTCTTTCTGGGTATTAAGCAAATGAGCAAGCAAGCAAGCAAGCAAGTAAGCATAACAGCCTTTATAGGCATTTTCGCCTCATATTTTACATGCATTCTTGAATATCTGTTTACTCACTAAGCATTAGCTTACAGTTGCTATTCACAATTTTTACAGGAAAAGGTAAAGAACAAGCTGGACCTTCTGCTTAGGTCTAATATCTGATCAGCCCAGAGGACTTAGCACACTTTCAGCTTGTGGTATAGCTTTATGATGCCTTGGGTTCTGGGTAGCTGCTCTTATTAATGTTATGATGTTTTTAGCAACTTAGTACTGTAACCTTGTAGCACGTGTAGTGCAAGACTTATTGTAATATTTTATTTAGCTTTATGCATTTATTATAATTCCTGGGATAAGCAAGCGTATTTTAAAGCAAGGATGTGACAGGATGGTATCAGAGCATTAGTTTGAGGGATTCAAGTGTTAGCAATAACACTTGGACTCAAACTTTTAAGCAAAGATATTAGCTTCGAATGTCTAGGCTTTAACTTGACCTGAGATAGGCTTTGACTTTGCTTTAGGAATTGGGAAACGGGGTAGAATAGGAATTTTGCCTATTCTTATGCAAGTATTATTTATATTATTTCAGAACATGTCTGGATCTGGTGAAGGAGCTGGAAGCGGACTCACTCCTGAACAGATCATGCAAATAATGCAAACGATGCTCAATGAAAACAACGAGCGTCAAGCTAGATTTTTGCGAGACCAGTTTCGTGCCCGTGATGAAGCCGAAACTAGGCGAAGGGAAGAACGCCAGAAGAAGCAGCATGAAGACACTGGACGCCGAAATGATGACACCGACGAGGAGGAAGCCCCTGTAGTCCCTCCGAAGGGCTGCAATTTTCGTTACTTCAAAGCTTGCGGAGCTCAACCCTTCAAGGGTGCTGCAAACTCGATTGAAGCGCTCGAGTGGATCACTGGCATTGAGCGAATATTTCTCATCAGCGACTGTGCTGAAGCATCCAAGGTCAGCTTTGCTACTACACTGTTCGAGGGTAGCGCTGTTATGTGGTGGAGATCTCAGGAAAACATGCACGGAGCCAACTGGATTAAGTCCCTATCTTGGGATGAATTTAAAGTTATTTTCTTTCGTCAGTACTGCCCGGCTGATGAAAAGAAACGTCTGGAAGGGAGTATGAGATTGAATTTACTCGACTTAGCCTACTGTCTGACTACCAGGTTGCTACGGAGGAGCGAAAGATCGACCGTTTTCTTATGGGTCTACATCCCGAGTATCAGAAGTTTTTGAAGAATCAGAGGTACACCAACTACGCTGATTGTGTTGAAGCTGCTCGAATTCTCGAGCAGGATTTTATTCGAGCTGGAGGAGTTCCTGCTTCATCTGTTAACCCGACATGTCCATCACCGCCCAAGAAATCGCGCACTGGAAGCTATTCTGGATCTTCATCCAGATATTCTCAGCCACAGCAGTCTCAATACCAACAGTTCAGCTCGCCTCCGGCGCAGCAATCTCGATCTTATGCGGTGCATTCCGAGCCGAGGCAGTGTCGCCGCTGCCAGAAGTCACACATTGGGCGTTGTAACCCCAATGATGTGAGGTGCTATGTGTGCAACGAAATAGGACATAGCAGTGAAGAATGTCCTAACAAAGTTAAAGTTTGCAACAACTGTTTACTCCCTGGACATAATGAGCATGCATGTACGCATCCGTTCAGCATGATTTACCCGAGTGCAGAGCATCATCCGCGATTGCAGCAACAGCAACACCGACCTCAGCAACAATATCAACAACAACAACAAAGACAAAATCAACCGGCCCGACATAGCGCATCGCGTGGAGGTTCTAGTCGCCGTAACGAGTCAGCTAGGAGTCAGAATCGCGCATTCCAAATAACAGCCGAGCAAGCGAAGGAAATACCAGATGTGGTATCTGGTACGTTTCTTGTTAACTCTATCCCTGCTAGAGTTATTTTCGATTCAGGAGCCAATCGCTCTTTTATATCAAGTGCATTTGCATCTAAGCTTGGAATTACTCCGACAACTCTGCCTGTTATGTTTGATATTGAAACGGCTAGTAATGTAAGTGTGTCTACCGATAAAATTTACCGTGACTGCATCAGTTTGCTCGACAATTGCACGTTCCAACTTGACCTCATTCCTATGGACTTTCACGAATTCGACGTCATCATCGGTATGGATTGGCTTGATCATCATGACGCCAACATTGTCTGCAAGAAGAAGTTGATAAAGCTCACTACACCGGATGGCCGCAGTATCTGCATCTATGGTGAAAGAAAGAAAGGTGACTTATGTTTAATTTCTGTAGTCAAAGCTAGGAAACATATAGCTAAGGGTTGCGTGTCATACTTAGCATATGCAATAGATGCTAAGTCTGAAAAGAAAACTTTAGCCGAGGTATCGATAGCCTCTGAATTTCCAGATGTCTTTCCCGAGGACATCTCTGGACTCCCACCAGACCGTCAGGTGGAGTTCAGAATTGATTTAGTGCCCGGCGCGGCACCAATTGCTCGAGCCCCGTATAGACTTGCACCTGCTGAGATGCAAGAAATGATGAAGCAATTGCAAGAATTGCTTGACAAGGGACTCATACGACCAAGTTCATCTCCCTGGGGAGCTCCTGTTTTATTCGTTAAGAAGAAAGATGGGACTCTCCGGATGTGCATTGATTATAGGGAGTTGAACAAGGTAACAATAAAGAACAAATATCCATTGCCCAGAATAGACGATCTTTTCGACCAGCTTCAGGGAGCCAGTTACTTCTTAAAGATCGATCTTAGATCTGGGTATCATCAGCTCAAAGTTCATGAAGAAGACGTCCCTAAAACGGCTTTCCGTACCAGATATGGGCATTACGAGTTTCTTGTTATGCCCTTTGGCCTTACAAACGCTCCTGCGGCGTTCATGGATCTGATGAACCGCGTTTGTAGACCAATGCTCGATAAGTCTGTTATCGTCTTTATAGAAGATATTCTCATCTACTCGAAAACTAAAGCTGAGCATGCTGTGCATCTTAGAGAGCTGCTAGAGTTGCTGCGCAAGGAGCGACTTTACGCCAAGTTCTCTAAATGCGAATTTTGGTTGCGACAGGTGCTTGCAATCTTGATTTATTTATTTTTAAGCTTATCTTTTCTTAAATTTCATGCTCAGCGTTAACTTGCAAATCTTGTATCTTATCAGATACAATTCCTTGGTCATGTGATATCTGGTGAAGGAATCTCTGTGGATCCTTCTAAGATAGAAGCCATTCAAAATTGGGAAGCTCCCAAATCAGCTACCGAGATCCGAAGTTTCTTGGGATTGGCGGGTTACTACCGTCGATTCATTAAGGACTTCTCAAAACTAGCCATGCCTCTTACATCTCTTACTCGCAAGAATGTTCCCTTTATTTGGGAAGAAGCTCAAGAGAATGCATTTCGAACTTTAAAACAGAAACTCACCGAAGCGCCTATTCTGGCCTTACCCGAAGGTAATGAAGACTTTGTAGTCTTCAGCGATGCTTCATATCAAGGGCTTGGGTGTGTTTTGATGCAAAGAGGCAGAGTCATAGCATATGCTTCTCGCCAGCTTAAGGATCATGAAAAGAGTCATCCGACTCATGACCTTGAACTTGCTGCTGTGACTTTTGCGTTGAAAACGTGGCGGCATTATCTCTACGGAACCAAATGTCAGCTGTATACGGATCACAAGAGCCTTAAGTATATATTCAGCCAGAAGGAGCTCAACATGCGCCAGCGACGCTCCATGGAACTCATCAAAGACTATGACTGTGATATTCTTTATCACCCTGGCAAAGCGAATGTGGTGGCCGACGCATTGAGTCGTAAATCTTACTCTGCTAAATGTCTCTATACCTTGACCCATACTTTGTTTTCATCTACTCTGATCGATGAAATCCTTGTTGCTCAAGCCGAAGCTCTAAAAGAAGAAAACCTCAACTCTGAGGACATGAAAGGGCAATTTCAATTCTTAACCGATAGCCCTCGTGGCTTGAAGCTTTTCAAAAATCGTGTCTGGGTTCCCAAATTTGGTGATGTTCGACAGAAAATTCTTTCGGAAGCCCACTGTTCTAACTTCTCGGTACATCCTGGCAGCACCAAGATGTACAACGATCTAAAAGCCGAGTATTGGTGGCCCGGTATGAAAAGAGACGTAGGCCAATATGTCGATAATTGTGTTACTTGCCGATTAGTCAAAGCGGAGTATCAGCAGCCTTATGGCAGTCTACAGCCTCTACCGATTCCCGAGTGGAAGTTCGATCACATAACGATGGACTTTGTGACGAAGTTGCCGACTACACGAAGACAGCACGACACAATATGGGTGATCGTGGATCGTTTAACCAAAGTTGCGCACTTCATTCCGATTCGCGAGAATTACTCACTAGAGAAGCTGGCTAAGATTTATATAAACGAGATTGTTACACGACACGGTGTGCCTTTGTCAATTGTTTCCGACCGCGACAGCCGATTCACTTCGAGGTTCTGGAGTGCATTACAAGATGGATTAGGCACTAAGATCAGAATGAGCACAGCGTATCATCCACAGCCTGATGGCCAGAGTGAGCGTACGATCGTTACACTCGAAGACATGCTGCGAGCATGTGTCCTTGAGTTTAGCGGTAGTTGGGACGACCACTTGCCGTTAGCAGAATTTTCTTATAACAATAGTTACCACTCATCTATCAAAGCCGCACCTTTCGAAGCCTTATACGGACGCAAGTGCCGAACTCCTACGTGTTGGCATGAAGCCGGTGAAGCACCAATCGCCGGTCCCGAGCTACTTCAGCAGACAAATGAAAAGATCCGAATCATACGTCAACGATTGGAAACTGCTCAATCTCGACAGAAATCGTATCACGACCGACGCCATAAGCCTTTAGAATTCCAGAAGGACGATTATGTCGTATTGAAAGTCTCGCCGATGAAAGGTGTGTTCAGGTTCGGTAAGCGTGGCAAGTTAGCACCACGATTCGTTGGTCCTTTCAAGATCACCGAGCGTGTTGGAACTTAATCTTATCTGTTGGACTTGCCGAGCGAACTGTCCAACATACACCCCGTGTTTCACGTTTCGCAGCTTAGGAAGTGCAAAGAAGATGACAGAGAAAAGTGGGCCGATCATCTAACTTACAAGATTAACGAGAAACTGCAATGTGACGAGCCTGAAGTTATTCTAGAAACAAAGATGAAGAAGTTGAGGAATCGAGAAGTAGCAATGGTGTTGGTGCAATGGAGGACTTCTCACGGAACTTCTCAGACCTGGGAATCTGAGCAAGACATGAGATTTCGATATCCGCATCTGTTTGAGCCTTAGGTACTTCGAGGACGAAGTGCAAGCGTGGTGGGCTCATACTATAACACCTTGCCTTTTATTTGCATTTTTATTTTTAGTAATTTTGAGGAATTTGCGTAAAATGATGTAATTTCGAGATTTAGTATAAATAGGAGTCGGGAATTACATTTTCTCACTTTTGCAAAATCCTTCTAGCAAATTCCAGAGCTTCTCTCTCTAGCCCGAAACTTCTCTCTAACTTTTCTGCCAAACCGACCGGCCAAATCTCGTGTTCTATACGTTAACGGAAAGATCTCGAAGAGTACTACGTGAATCTCCTATTGCATGTACGATTTCATACGGATTTGAGGTAAGAATCGCTCTTTTCGTTTTCTGCACCTTCGGTTTTTGAAGCTACGAATTCGAGTTTATCATTCTAGGCGATTTAAAGCTGATTTTGTGTGAGTTTTAGCTAAAATATGGTAGATTATGTATAATATAATCAAACCGAGGCTTGTTGCTTAGTTTATTTGTGATTTTAGGCTTGAAAATGCATGTGTAAAGCTGTAGTTTATGAACAAACTCGAGTATGCATAGAACAGACTCGAAATACCAAGAACAGACTCGAATAGAGCTAGATTCGAGATATGGGTTTTGAATCTATCCTCAGATTCGAATGAGGTTCGAATCTAACCCCCATAATTCGAATCTGTCTTCGAATCTAACCCTGGTTCGAATCTGTCTTCGAACCTGATGCTCAGATTCGAATCTAGCCCCTAAATTTCGAATTTAATTGATAAAATTTACGAACAACGCATAAATTAGCAAAATAAATAGCAAAATATTTAGCTAGAAGTTATGGCTTATAGATGTTGGAATATTGAGGTAGCAATATTAATTTAGCACATGTTCTGTAATATTAAACTTCAGATATTATATATAAGTTGTTTAGCCCAGCTGCGAGTCAAAGCCAGTGCCAGTCTATATTGAGCCTAGATAAGCAAGTGCAAGCATTATAAAGCAATTTAAAGCGTAAATAAGCCGAGCAAGTATTTCCGAGCATTTCAAAGCATTTTCAGTACGGTGAGTAACAGTTATTCTTGTTTACATGTTTTATATGAAATTGAGACATAAATTGCTTCTATGTGACTTCTTTGGAATTCAATAGACTTTTGTGAGTGAAGGCGAACACTGTGGTACAGGTGATGCCCAGCTTAGCCGGATCTTACATTTGATTTATTAATATGCATATTTATCTGCTATTTGTTTATTGTTCTGCATACTATACAGCAAACTTTGTGTTAGCGTTTCTTTGTGCATCTCATAAGCATTATATTTAGCAAGCAAGCAATTCTGATGTTCACCACTATCCCTTGAGCATTATGCGGGTAGCTAGCCCCGCATCACAGATTGATCATCTGTCAGCGGTAAACCCCTAGTGGTGGCATCTCCGTTCTGCGTGAAATGTCTCAATTGTGCAGCGTTCTTTCTGGGTATTAAGCAAATGAGCAAGCAAGCAAGCAAGCAAGCAAGCATAACAGCCTTTATAGTCATTTTCGCCTCATATTTTACATGCATTCTTGAATATCTGTTTACTCACTAAGCATTAGCTTACAGTTGCTATTCACAATTTTTACAGGAAAAGGTAAAGAACAAGCTAGACCTTCTGCTTAGGTCTATTATCTGATCAGCCCAGAGGACTTAGCACACTTTCAGCTTGTGGTATAGCTTTATGATGCCTTGGATTCTGGGTAGCTGCTCTTATTAATGTTATGATGTTTTTAGCAACTTAGTACTGTAACCTTGTAGCACGTGTAGTGCAAGACTTATTGTAATATTTTATTTAGCTTTATGCATTTATTATAATTCCTGGGATAAGCAAGCGTATTTTAAAGCAAGGATGTGACATTTTTAACAAAACGAATGGTACAGTAGAAATTGTGTATAACATTGAAGTCACAAGTTATACACATGAACCCCAAACAGGTCCGGAATGGATATTTGACTATGATAAATTATTTGAGTCATTTAACATTCCTTTGGATGAAAATGCAGGTACAATCGAAAAGGACATGGCGACGTTGCATCTGAATGACGAAGGTCATACCTTTCCGAGGACTACATTTCAATCCACATCCGAGCCTACTTCGACTGAAGATGGATCTCCAGAAGTCACTGATCCAGAAGCACCTTCAACTGAGAATCAGACTCAGACAACAAATTCCAACACTAAGGAAATTGTCCACGAGGAGGAAAATGTGGAATCTGAGGATGTTCCCCCATTAGGTGAAATAGGATCTAACTTAGGAGATAATCTGAGAGTTGACGAGATAGAGACCTCTAGGATCAACAAGAACCATCCTATAGAAAGCATAATAGGAAATCCTAATGAGGGTGTGAGGACTAGGAGTAGCTTAAATAACAACACTGTGTTGTTGTCGATGATAAACGACTCCGAGGCATATCATACCTGCCTCTATTCTTGTTTCATCTCGCAAGTAGAGCCGAAAAATGTGCAAATGGCACTAAAGGATAACTCCTGGGTTGAAGCGATGCAGGAAGAACTCTCTCAGTTTAGGAAACTAGAAGTGTGGGAGTTAGTTCCATGACCTCGAGGGGAAATTCCCATAGGAACCAAATGGGTTTTTAAGTGCAAAAGAGACGATCGGGGTATAGTCACTCGCAACAAGGCTAGGTTAGTTGTAGAGGGTTTCAACCAAGAGGAGGGAATCGATTACAATGAGGTGTTTGCGCCAGTAGCAAGGCTGGAAGCCATTAGGTTGTTTCTGTGAGGTCTACCACTACTAGATCTATCTAGACGCGGATCCGTGAACGAGTGCGGAATCCTCGTTAACGGTTAGACGGATAACACTCAACTACGAAACACGGAGACTATTAGACGCTGAATGAACGACACACGAACGATCCTACGAACTAATTCTCTCCAAAACGGACCTAAAGCTGATGATAAACTCGAGATCGCCTTAAGCTCAATTCCTCACGAATTCTGCTAAAAGTCTGCTAATGACTCGAGTCTATCCCTAATTATAGACCCTGATTCGAGTCTGATGTGGGCCAAACTCGAATCTGGCCCAAGGCCCATTCGAGTCTGTCCACAAAGACACTCTCGAATCTAGCCTTCATTCGAATCTAAGGCTACATTCGAATCTATCACAGATTCGAATGCCAAGCCTTAACTGATTCGAATCTAACTCATTTGCTCAAAAACCTAAGTGTTGAAACTTATGTTTTTACTAATGCTTTTGATCTTTATGTTTGAACTTCTTGTAATATGTTACATCAAGTTCAAACACACAATCAATAACAGACAAACATAAATAAACATATATATCAAAACACTCGTTTAACCAAAATGTTGAATATTACTTAAACCACAATGTTAGATCGATTAGACTGCTATCGTCACACATGGTGTACCAACAGTTTCTGGCTTTTGCTTCCTTTAAGGGCTTTAAGGTATATCAACTAGATGTTAAGAGTGCTTTCCTCTATGGGAAATTGAAGGAGCTGGTGTATGTAGAACAGCCGCCCGGATTTACAAATCCAAAATATCCAGATAGAGAACGGGTTTGAAAGGGCGTGGTATGAGACTTTATCCAACCATTTATTAGAGAACGGGTTTGAAAGGGGTAGGATAGATAGTACGCTGTTTGTTAAGAGAAAGGGAGAACACTTCGTCTTGGTACAAGTGTACGTCGATGATATCATTTTTGGATCATCAGACGAACAAATGTGCAAAGATTTCGAGAAGGTGATGAAGTCGAAATTCGAGATGAGTGCAATGGGAGAGTTAAATTTCTTTTTGGGGTTACAAGTTGACCAGAAGAAGGAAGGTATGTTTATCCATCAGACGAAGTATGTCTATGACATATTGGAAGGCTTCGGGATGGAAGGGACGAAACTGACTGCCCATTTCAGCACGCCGATTCAAGTGAATCACAATCTCGGACCGGGTACTGAAAGTGATACCGATGTGGATCCGACGTTATATCGGGCCATGATTGGATCACTTATGTATTTAACTGCTTCAAGACCTGACATCATGTTTGCTGTGTGTATTTGTGCTAGGTTTCAAGCTAATCCGAAGGAGATGCACATGAAAGCTGTGAAGCGGATTCTACGATACCTCAAGTCGAAACCGAAGCTGGGACTTTGGTATCACGCGGAGGGAGATCTAGAGTTGGAGGCGTTCACGGATTCTGACTACGGAGGATGCAGCTTGACGCGCAAATCAACAACTGGAGGTTGTCAATTCCTAGGAGGGAGACTGGTTTCCTGGCAATGCAAGAAACAGACGTCGGTAGCCGTGTCAACGTGTGAGGCCGAGTATGTTGCTGCTGGTAGTTGCTGCTCACAGGTTCTGTGGATACAACAACAATTGCGGGATTACGGTTTGGCTTACACTCAAACTCCTATTAGGATAGATAACCAATCTACAATCGCTATAACAAATAATCCAGTTAAACACAGTAAAACAAAGCACATAGACATAAGGCATCATTTTATTCGTGATTGTGCTAAGAAGAACTTAATCAAATTGGTAAAAGTGGCAACGGACGATAATAATGCTGATTTATTTACCAAAGCCTTTGATAAGTCACGGTTTGAATATTTGATTCAACTAAATGGAATGCGCAACCCAGAGTAATTTGACCATAGTAGAAGTTTATTTCCTTTTATAGCTGTAGTATTTCTTTCTTTTTATAGTAAGTTTGCTAAATTAGGATAGTTTCTATTTTTAGTAAGTTAGTAGGTTATCTTCTTTTATTGCTATTTCTTATGAAAAACAAAAGAAAAAAGAGAGAAAACCATAAAAATTCAAAAAAAGAGAATATCAGAAAAAAGTTAAGTCTTAGATGCATAGGTTCAAAGTGACGAAAATTAGCACAGTCGTTACAAACTCTAAGTGTTTAGGCTTTCACACATAATGCAACTAAAATTCTAAGTGTTATACTTTATTTTAGTTTGATGTGTTGGTAGGCATAATACATATAGGGAGTCCCAAGGCTAATAAAATATTCAAGAAAAAGTCAAACGTGTCCCTAAATTAGATGTATGACCAATCGGTCTTAATTTTTATGTACAAGACATACAAACATTGAGTCTAAATGAGGTATGCAAACTATCTGGGGATGTATAGCAACATCAAATACATCTTAAAATGGAAAGAATAGAAAAATCATACAAAATTGAGAGTCAAAAACATGTAACTCTGTTGTACGTAAGTACAGACCTGTTGCCTCTGTTTTGATTCGGGTTAGCAAGATAAGTCGCTTTGTTGTACGCCGGTACAGACCTGTCACCGCTGTCTTGCTAGCTTTAAAAATAAACCTTAAGTCAAACTAAGACACTTTGTTGTATGAAAATACGGACCTGTGTCCGATGTTTGTCTTTTAAAGAAAGTTTGCAAATACCAACAAGTTAGAATCATTGTCTGTATGCCTTGATCATAAAAGTATGTCTATGTCTGAGTCACGTAAGATAATTTCATGATAAATAAAAATGCCAAGGGATATTCCGAAATGTAGCATGTTTAAAGGGGTAAATACCGACAATCGGCTAAATGGGTATGTCACACCAAACAATCAAATGAATCAAAAATTCCTAAGTGTGAAAGTTTAAGTACTGAAAGTGAGTATCTGACACCGGTATCTGATTGAACCTTTCTTTGACTATGCTCGTCAAAAATAATTTGTTAAGTGTTTAGCATAGGTTGTAAATTTTAATAAGTGTAGTTTAAGTCTAAGTTAAATTTTTTGTTCAAAACTTTAAAAATTTTATTTTTACTTTTACTTATTTTTATTTTATTTTATTTTATTTTATTTTATTTTATTTTTAACTTACTTAGGAAAAAGGTCAAAAATTACTGAGAGTGCATTCATAAGTTGAATAAAATAAACATTGCGTGAAAATCTTGTGCTTAGGGTAAAAGATTTAGCATAGTTTATTCCGTTACACAATAAGGGTGAAAAGGTTGAAAAAGTTGAATTTATTTCAAAATTTTTGAAATTTTCAAAGTTTCAGCGGTTAATTCGAGTTTGGGTTAAACTCGAATATGGATGGCCTCGAATCTGTCAGTAGATTCGAAAAGTGGCATTAGATTCGAAGGTTGGTGGTATAAATAGGTTAACAGTAATGTTCATTAATTCATCTGTTTTTGAATCTATTCCTCGAGTTTGTCTGGCGATTTCGAATCTATTTCCTCGAGTTTGTCGCTTTCAAGAAAACAACTATTTGTCGAGTTTCTGTCCATGTGGGTTCGATACTACTCATAGATCTAGGTATAATCAAGTGTTTTGTACAAGATTTAAGTAGTATTATACTCCATTTAGGCAAAAATCATCAGATTTTGAAGTTTTGTTGGTAGAAAGTTGGTTTTTCAAAATTACAAACTTTTAACCGGTAAAAAGTCAAATTAATTACAAATATCATTGATTAGAACCTAGTAGGACTAAAAGAGGTGATTTTCTGAGTCTAACATGGTTAAAATCATGGATTTTTGTAAGGATGGTGGCCGACTCATTCGAGTCTGTTCGTGGCTTGATTCGAGTTTGTCAGTAAACTCGAATGGCCATTAAACTCGAATGTGTCATCAAACTCGAATATATGTTCACTCGAATCTGATTGTTCGAGTTTGTCATTTTATTTGAATTATTTAATTTAAATTTTAACTTAAACTTGTAGAAATTCATATGTGTTGGATTTTGTACTTACACAAGTTCAAAATAAAACAAATTTGAATTTAAACAAGTTTATTCATTTTTAATAATTCTAATATTTTATCTATTGTGCAGACATGGCGGATAGAGTGTTTGTTCCAAAGCATAATATGGTCATTCCCCCTGACCATAATATCCCTGAAGCACAGGCTTTCCGCCAGATGGTGGATTTCCTTGTGGAGTCCAGAATTGCATATGCACTTTCTCATAATATCCAAATCGTTATTCCCTACGTGCGACAATTTTATGAACATTTGCAAGTCGATTGCAATGTCACTCTGACAGTTCTAAGGACAAGGATAGCTGGACAGCCGTTGGTATTTTCTGTTGATATGCTACGCCAAGTTCTGCAGCTGGGAACTCAGGAGGAAGAGAATGGTCCTATAGATTTCGCATTAAGTATTAGGCAGGAGGCCTTTGTAAGGATGGGATATAGTTTGGATGTTACTAAGACATCCTATATGAAGAGTGGGCTCATTGGCCAATGGCGATTTCTGGCGCACGTGTTCATGGTATGCTTTGCGGCGAAGAAAGCGAGATTTGATTATATAGTATCGAAGATCCAATCAGGGATTATCGCATTGGTTTATAATCGGCGTTTCAGTTTTTCAGAGATGTTTTTCTCCGAGTTCGTTCACCAGATAACGGCTCCGGAGAGGGAAAGATTTCTTCTTTATCCCCGCTTTGTGATGATGCTCATTAGGCACTTCTTGCCAAATTTGCCGCAACTTAATGACATTCAAAGTGTAGCGGTTATCGATAAGAGGATTTTTGCAGATTGCTCCTCTCATAGAGGAAGGTTAGCGGTCCCGGTAGAGCGACCTTTGTTTGGGGCTGTAATCGACCGGAACTTTGTCGTCCCTGATGATGCCAATTGGGCAGGTGAGGTGGAAGTTCAGCAACGACAACCACAGCAACAACGTCAACAACAAAGGCCTCAGCAGCAGAGAAGACGTCAGAGGCCAACAGCGAGTCAAATTCAGGCAGATAGGCCTTCGACTAGTTAACCTCAAGAGCCACAAGAGGCAGGGCCTTCAAGTGCACCACCCGATTCTGATCCGATAACACAAACATTGGAGGAAATCTGGCTTCTGGGCCTAAAGCTAATGAAGAGATAACACCTGAGCTTGTTGATCAACTTCTGGAACCTCCAGAAGGAGAGATTGATGTATTTAGACAAATTGATGAATATCAACCTGAGCGAGCAGCTGATGACAAGTCCACGTCAGCTACAGAATCTGAAGATATGGAAGAGATTGAGGTTGAAGTTCCAGAGACTGTAACCGAGGAACCATCTGTCCAGATAGGAACATATGGATCGAGGTTAGTGGTGACTGAAGAAGATACAAGGCGACGAGCGTCAAGGGAGTCTGATGACTCTGATTTTGAGGAAGAAGAAGTTGCTCCATTGATAACAAGGCAAAGGGCTAAACGACACCGTTTTATGCATGGAGCTACCTCAGCTTCTGCTGCTCAGCCAGAAATTCCTCAGCCTCCATCCGCTCAAACTAACATACCACCACCACCACCACCCGTTGAACCGTACATTCCATCTCCAATCATTCCGACCCCAATACAATCCATTCCATCCACCTCATCCACCTTCATGGAGAATCAAAGGTTTTTGGAGCTGAAAAGCAAAGTTGACTTCCAACAAATTCAAATCTTTGGCTTGACAACAGCTCTAGGTGAAATACAAAAGCATAATGCCAATGTAGATATCGAGAATGTCGAGCTGAAGAAGGTTGTGGACAAGGTCCAGGAAGAAAACTTAGAGCTGAAAACTTTTGTTGCTGATCAAGCAGCTAAAATACGATCGATGCGCTCCCTGATTGAGCAATTAATGCAAAATCTAAAGGCTCAGGGGGAGACAAGCTGCCGTGATCACGTAGAGCTGCCCAGGGATGAAGATAATGATGATGATAATGACGGCAATGATCCCAGTGCGCAAAGAGATGAGCCAGTAGATTTCTCTGCTGCTAAGCATGCTGAAATTCAGGGGGAGCCAGGTCAATCGGGAGCTGAAGGAGGTGAGGCAAGTTCATCAAAAGCCACAGAATGTGAAGTTCGTGAGATAATTGAAGCCTTGATGAACATTGATGAAGATCCTCTAGAACTCGAATTCGATTTTGAAGATGATTTAGAATATCTAGAAGAAGGAGAGTTTGTTCCAGATGATATTGCCGATTGGAGGTCTGATGAAGAGGGTGTGATAGATGAAGACGATAATGTAAATGAAGTAATCATTCAATCACAGCCTGTCACAGAAAAATATGAGCAAAATGATCAACATGTAATAGATATTGATGACGTCAAATTGGCTTCAGTAGATGATTCAGAACTGGAGGAGGCTGAAAGAGAGCCTAGCAGAGCTGAATTATTAAATCTATGGTTCCGCAAGGAAGAGAAGAAAAATGAGCCGAAAATGAAGAAGAATATGAGGATTCCTGGTGCAGGAAACTTCTCGAGAGGTATTATTAGCTGGTTCTTCGACAGGGAACTGCAGCTTTTTATTCTAAAGAGAAGAGATGGTCTCCAGTACCTGAGGCGCAAGCTTAAAGTATTCAACACATTGCCGAAGGTAGAGGTGAAGGAGTTAGCCTGGAAAGAGTTGATCAGTATCGGAAATGATCCCTATGCTGAAGTGATCGCTAAGATAATCAGACGAGAGGGGAGATCTGGAAGGTTTGAAAGACTCAAACCGAGGTCTGGAAAAAGAGTCGAGGATACTTCAAGAATAGATCCTCATACAGGTCGACCATGGACGAAAATGGTTTACAAACCTGTTAAATGTTTAAGAAGGGTGCCAATGAAGAAGATGCCACAAGATATTTTGAGCAACATGAAGTGGTGGTACATTGACAACAAAACTGCTGAAGCAATAATGGAGGATTCTGACGACAAAGTAATTTTGCGAGTATATGATCCTCTACATCTGATAAACTTATCAATGGACGATCTGAAGAAGCTTCATGGTCAGCATATCTTCTTTCATGAAGGATGGAGACTTGAAGCCAGAAAGTTCCAAAAAGTAGTCAGAGTATGTATAGATGCAGGTATATACGCAGGTAGTAGTATATATAGCTCTAGTACTTAATCAAGATGTAAATTGTTAGAAGCTATCGTCAAGGGGGAGTCTGTTGGTACACCCTGTGTGACGATAGCAGTCTAAGTGATCTGGCATTTTGGTACAAGTTATATTCAAAGTATTTGGAATTAACGAGTGTTTGATATATATGTTTATATATGTTTGATAGTTATTGATTGTATGTTTGGACTTGATGTAATGTATTACAAGAAGTTCAAACATAAAGTTCAAAGAGTAATTCAAGCATAAGTTGAAAACATAAGTTTCAATACTAAGTTAAATATGTGAAAGAGTAAATTCGAATTCTCTAAGGACTGGGATTCGAATCTATGATAGATTCGAATGTGTTCCTTAAGCAGATTCGAATGTGTTCCATTAGGCAGATTGGAGAGTGTCAAGGGGACAAACTCGAATGGGCCTTGGGCCTGATTCAAGTTTGGCCCATGGCAAACTCAAATTAGCCTCTATAATTAGGGATTAAGTCGAATCATTACGGGACTTTTGCAGAATTCGTGAGGGATTAAGCAAATAGGCGATCTCGAGTTTATCAGCTAATTGAGTGTTCTTTCGGAGAGAATCTTCTAGTAGGTGCGTTCTTGTTAGTTCGTACAGCTCGTTGATAGTCTCCGTGTTTCGTGTGAGAGTTGTTACCGTCAACCCGTTAACGAGGATTCCGCACTTGTTGACGGTCTCGCGTCTAGATAGATCCGTAGTGTGTAGACCTTACACATGTAGTAAAGAATTCTGAATACTACACATGAAAGGCACTGCTGGCAAAGAAAAAAGAGGTCGGTAAGCCTTTGATGGCGCTGAAGATGACCACTGGCTCCAACTATCCGAAGATGAAGATATTCTAGACGAAGATGCCCATATCTGTCTAAAATCTGAGGTGTTTAATGATTCTGAACTCAGTGAGTCTGCTATGTTTGCTGAGGATGATGTTTGGGTAGGACTGATAGATGAGGAAACTAAAGAACCAAAGGAGTCTGATTCTGATAATGAACTGAAAGAAGAGATGGCACTAATGGCAACAGGAGACGCGGGATGCAGTAAAGAAAAGGAAGATGATGAATCAGATACAGATGCCTCAGAAAGTTCAGAGACACCAGAGGTACAATCTAATACTGATTCTGATGATGATAACTCCTGTATGCTTGAACAGAAACTGACTCAAATGGCTTACATGTTAAAATGATTTGAAAAATCCTTAAAGGGCGAAAAGAAAAATGTCCATTCCGTGGAAAACAAATTGAGTCAAGAACATGCCTTAGTGTTAGATATTTCCAAGGATAATGCATTAGCATTAAGAGTAGTATTAGATTTACAAGATAAAACCAATGAACTACAATGTGAAATTCAGGAACTAAACAACAATATATCTGACCTAAAAGAAAAACTAAATTTAGTCGAGTTAGAATCATCAAGTTATTCTGTTAAATACCATTCTATATTCGATGAAAGAACGAAGCTATATGAGAAAATTAAATCTTTAGAAGATGAGTTTATTAAAAGAGGTCAAACAGATCAAACTATATATTTAAATCAACCTAAAGATACCGACTTTTATAATTCAAAATCAGGTATAGGTTGGACAAATCCTAAATATCTGACAAAAGCAATTTCAAGTTCACCAACTATATATGATGTCAAATATATGAATTTAGGATTACAAATGGTTTTTATGAAAGCTTCAGATGAAGTAGAATCAGGTGAAGATTTAAAAAGGCTGAGAACAGATAAAATGCAGAATTCTGTAGATTATAACAGATTAAATGATAGTTATCAAAATTCTTGCATTTCAGAAGAGTATATTCAGACTTATTCTGAAAAAGATTTATCTGAAAATATTACGTATTCTCAAAAGCCATATATACCAAATTCAATTCTTGAAAAGATAAATTCTGATCTTGAATTGAAAATTAAAACTTTTGTGTCTGAAAATGAAAAACTTCAGGCTGAAATAAAAACTTTGGAATTAAAACTGAAAAATCAGCCTAAAAACAAAACTCAACCAGATCAGAAACATTCAATTAAACCTGATTCTATCAATTCTAAACAAGAATTTGATCTGTATATGAACTCTGATTTTAACTCATTAAAGGAAATGTTTGTCAAAATTGATGAATTTGTTAAACCTTTACATGACAATCAAACTGATAAACCTAAAGAACCTGTAAGTCTTCTGAAAAGAATATCTCCAGAATCTACGGTTAAATCAGTAATTTCACCTGTTTTGCAAAAGAAAAAGGAGAAAACAGAAGTTACTTTTATGACTCCAAAATTTGAAAAAGGTGAATCCTCTTCATCAAAGGATTCTACAGCAAAGAAGGCACATGCTTCACAAGGTAAGAATATTTTGCAGAATAAAAATAATTCTAAAGTGACTAATTCTCATTTTTCTATTATTTCAGATTGTATTGTGAAAAGTTCACAGAAAAAAGTTTGGAGAAAGAAGCAACAAGCTACGAAAAACAAGGGATTAAGACAAGAGTGGAGAATTAAAGAAAATTATGTTACTGATAGGATTAGTCACATAGATAATTCTATCTGTAATAAACTTTCTGATAAACATTATGCTGAATATTCTCGTACTGATTTACTTTCTTTAAATTCTGCTCATTGTCATGTGTTGCATGCTAAATCTTTAAATAAATCTGATATGCTTGTATGGTTACCAAAGAAAAGGGTTCCTACTATTAAACAGGAAAAGGTTCCAAAGAAACAAATTTCAAAATCAGTTCCACAACGAACTATACAAAAATGGATATCTAAACATACTGTTAAAAAGTGGGTTCATAAGTCAAAAACATTATCTGTTGAGAAGTCTAAAGACTCACCACATGATTTACCAAAATCCAAAGTACCCAACTGTAAGTGGGTACCTCACGTCTTTCTTCCTTTATAGGTAAATCATGTGTGGTACCTTGACTCCGGGTGCTCAAAGCATATAACAGGACAGAGAGAAACCCTCATAAATTTTGTTGACAAATTCTGTGGGACGGTACGGTTTGGAAATGATCAATTTTGTCCGATCAAAGGTTATGGGAGTCTTGAGTACAACAAAATTACAATTCAAAAAGTCTTCTAGGTCTAGGTCATAATCTGTTCAGTATTGGGCAAATGTGCGACAAAGGATTAGAAGTCAACTTAAAGCTAATTTGTGTAGTATTAGATCAGGGGAAGGGAAGGAAATTTTTGCAGGAAATAGGAAAACAAATTTGTACTCCATAATCTAGCCAATATCAATCTGAAGAAAGATGTTTGCTTACTGTCTAAAGCAACATCTAAAGTATTATGGCTATGGCATCGCCGTCTTTCCAATCTGAACTTTAAAGAATTAACCAATCTTGCAAAAGGTGGGTTAGTCAAAGGGCTTCCAACTCTAAGATTTCAGAAGGAGCAGTTGTGTGCAGCCTGTGAAAAAGGGAAGATGGTGTGAGCTTCTCACAAGTCAAAGGTTGAACACTCTTTAACGAGAGCTTTAGAACTTTTACATATGGACTTGTGCGGGCCTATGCAAGTAGAGAGCATTGACAAGAAAAGATATGTGTTGGTCATAGTAGATGACTATTCAAGATACACATGGGTATTCTACCTGAGATCCAAGTCCGACGCTATTGAGATCGTTATCGACTTCATTCGCAAAAACACGTCGAATTGCAACTTTCAGTTCAAACCATTAGATCTGATAATGGTACAGAATTCAAGAATAAGTCACTCGAGACAAATCTGAGTTCTGTTGGAATAACTCATCAATATTTAGCAGCTCGTACCCCACAACAGAACGGTGTAGTTGAACGCTGAAATCGGACCCTGGTGGAACCTGATAGGACGATGCTGGCTTACTCAAATATTCCATTATTCCTTTGGGCTGAAGCTGTAGCAACGGCTTGTTTTACTCAGAACTAATCAATCATTAACAAGAGATTCGGAAAGACACCATACGAATTGATAAATAAACGAGTCCCTAATGTGAAATTTTTCATGTCTTTGGATGCAGGTGCTTTATCCTGAATGACAAAGACAACTTGGGAAAGGTTAATCAGAGATCGAATGAAGGCATCTTCATTGGATATTCTAAAGAGTCTGTAGCTTTCGGAGTCTATAACAAAAGGACAAAGACTGTTAACGAGAGCGTAAACGTTAAATTCGACGAAGGAGTTGTAATGGCTTCTGAACCACCAGTTCAGGACCCAAACTTAAACAGTCGAAATCTATGAAGTCATCTGAGCAAAATGTTGAAACGAATGATCTAAATAAATTGTTTGAGAATTTTTATGGAGACTACTTTGAAAAGACCATACCTAATGTTTCAAATTTGGTTCCTGACAGGATTACTGAAGATCCAGTCGTTGTCTCTGATCATTCGCATCAACCAATTTCAGAAGATACTGGAGAGGTTTCAACAACATATGTTCACTTACCCGTTGATATTGTACAACCAATTCAAGTTCCAGAATTTTTGAAACTCCCCTGAATTCTGAAAACTCAGAAACCCCCACCTCAGTTGATATCCCATCAACTTCTAAAGTAAATCCCCAAATTCCCTATTTGGACTTGAACCCCAATCATGATCAACTTCAATCTTACCCACATACATTCGAATGGACAATGAATCACCCACATGAAAATATAATTGGTGATTCTTTAGAAGAGCTACAATGAACGAGTGTCTCTTCTAAAACGTTTTGAGTAAGATTGAGCCAAAGATAGTGAAAGAAGCTCTTTTGGATGCTGATTGGATTGTGGCTATGCAAGAAGAGTTAAATCAGTTTGAAAGGTTGAAGGTCTGGCGATTGGTGGAGCGACCAAAGGACAAATCTATCATTGGCACGAAGTGGATCTTCAAGAATAAGAAATATGAACACGGTGTCATCATTCGAAACAAAGCTTGCCTCGTTGCCAAAAGATACAACAAACAGGAGAGAATTGATTACGACGAAACATTTGCCCAGTTGCTAGCATTGAAGCAATTCGAATGTTTATAGTATTTGCTGCACATAAAAACTTCACAGTATATCAAATGGATGTGAAAACTGCTTTTTTAAATGGGGATTTAACTGATGAAGTACATACATATCAGCCCGAAGGGTTTACCTATCCTTCGAAGCCTGATCATGTATATATTTTGGACAAATCACTGTACCGCCTTAAACACGCACCTTGAGCTTGGTATGATGCACTTCCAAATTATCTTTTGAAATGTGGATTTAACAAGGGTGAAGTGGATACAATCCAATTTATAAAACGTCAGTGTCCTGATATCATAGTCATTCAGATATATGTACACGATATAATATTTGGTGTTGGTACACCCTGTGTGACGATAGCAGTCTAAAGTGTGTTAGCATTTTGTGTAAGTCATGTTACAAGGTTTTGAATATTAACTAGTATTTGATATATGTGCTTTTATGTGTTTGATATTTATTGTTTGTATGTTTGAACTTGGTGTAATGTATTACAAGAAGTTCAAACATAAAGTTCAAAGATTAATTCAAACATAAGTTAGAACATATATTCAAATAGGAGTTTGACATGTGAAATTCGAATCTAGGGTTAATTCGAGTTTAGCAAAGAAGTCAAATTCGAATTTGTCATGTGGACAAATTCGAATGGGCCTTGGGCCTGGTTCGAGTTTGTCCCATGACAAACTCGAATGGGTCACTATAATTAATGATTAACTCGAATGATTTGATGACTTTTGCAGAATTCCGGTGAGTGATTAGCAGAAGGCGATCTCGAGTTTATCAGCAATCTGTGTGTGTTTTCGGAGAGAATCATTTGCGTAGGTTCGTTCCTACAACGCTGTGGTAGTCTCAGTGTTCCGTGCGTGTGATATATCCGTCAAGCCGCTAACGAGGATTCCGCACTCGTTGGTGTGTGTCGCGTCTAGATAGATCCGTGTTACAAGACCTTACAAGTGGTATCAAAGACAGCGGGGTGTTCTTCGTGTTCTTCGTGTTCATAAGATATATCCTAGGTTTCTTGACGTTTTAGACGGTGAATATCACATATTTTTGAGGTTTTCGAGCTTATCAAATTAGATTCCGGGAAATACTTTGTTGTAGTTCACGTTTTTGATCAAAATCAATATTTTTATTTGTAAAAATATTGATTTAATCTGAAAAACTTGAAAAACTCGAGGTATTAGCCGTTTTTCGAATTTGCGGCGCTCGAATTTGTTAAGGAGATATTAGGGTTTGCTCATTTTCGAGTTTGACCAAAATACGCTCCTTTTGAGTTTCCTTAAAAGTTTGCTTCGAATTTGGCCAGTTCGAATTTGATTGGAGATTTCGACTTTACTCTAAAGTCGAACAAGGGAATTTCGAGTTTACGTGGGGTTTCGAATTTATTGGCATCTCGAATTTAGTGACCTTTGATTTTGTCATCAATTTCGACTTTAGTTGGATTTAAGAACTTAATTTGAATTTAATCCCAAACAGGTTTAAATTTAATTAGATTCGAATTTACCTAAATTCGAAAGAATTAATTTAAATTAATTTCAAATTAAATTAATTAAGTTTAAATTCAATTATATTTGAAACAATGACAAGTCTACAGAGGTTTATGGAGATGGATCACGAGGTTGGAAAAGCAAATTCTCCGCCAAAGTTGATGAAACTTGAAGATTATTACTGGTGGAAGGATCGGTTTGCTGACTTCGCGTGATTTAATGATATGCGCATGTGGATTTGTATCGACGAGGGATACATTCCACCTACTGCAGAGGTTGAAGGTCGTCAACGAGTCTTAACTTATTCAAAGATGAAAGATGAAGATAAGAAAGTTTATGAGGCCGAAAACCGTGCATACGCTATCATTCGGGTGGCGTTACCTCAGGAAATACTACATACCTTTCGTAATCAGAAGACAGCAAAAGAGCTGTGGGATGCGTTAGAGAAACGGTGTGAGGGTAACCCGAGGGTTAGAAAGAATCGAATGGAGATGCTCAAGCAGCAGTTTGCTATCTTCAAAGCATTGAAGAATGAAAAGCTGGATGAGACTATCACACGATTCTATCACCTGCTACCTGAGTTAGACAGCCATGACGTGGAGTATAGTGAAATTGAGAAGAATAACAAGCTTCTGGATGCTTTACCGGCCAAATGGGAGATGTATGTGGCCTTAATAAAGCATGATGAAGACAAATACTATACTCTGACTCTAGAAAATGTTGTAGGAACGCTGAGGGCATATCATTTTGAGTTGCTGAAGAAAGAAACGGATTATGACCAAGTTCAAGATCCTGCAATGTACTTCGGGAAATCAAAACCTTCAGTGGCAGCTGAATTGAAGACCACTACAGCATTCTTCTCGGGAGAGACTTCGTCACCGGCTGAGACAGAAGACTTACAGAGTAGGACTTTCTTAGGGTTTGCTAGACCAGAAGAAAAGCAACATCAGGCTACACCGGCATCTACATCTCAAGGATATTCAAAGATGCCTATGAGTGCAAAATCGGCTGAAGACCATCTGAATCTGTTGGCTTCATTCGTGGCCGCTTACGGGGATTGCGTTCAGGGCAAAATCAACAATCCTGCGCTTTGGGATGAGGATTACGATCAGGTAGACCCTGATGATCTTGAAGAGATGAATCTGCAATGGCAACTGGCCATGGTAACTCAGAGAGTTAAGAGGTTTATCAAAAGGACGGGAAGAAATCTGAATGTGAGTAACCATAAGATTGGATTCGATAAGTCCAAGATTAAATGTTACAACTGTCAAGGGTTAGGACACTTCGCTAGAGAGTGTCAAAGACCGAAATTTTAGAACTACCAGGGACAGTATCAGAATCAACAGGGACAGTATCAGAACCAATCACAAGGGCGATATCTTCCGAGTAGTTCTACCAGTCAAGTGAATATAGCTGGTCTGTTATCCAATGTCACATCAGACAGACAGCTTGATGGAACTTATGACTGGAGCACACATCCAGAGTCAAACGCTAGAGCCTTTATGGTTGAAGTGACTCAGACTGGAAGTGAAGGGGCAGAGGAAATCACAGGGGACGGCAGTTAGAATGAAAGCAGTCTGATGTGGGTAGAGAAGTCAGCTGATCAGACGATTCTGGAGTTTGCCACTCAGATGGCCAACGTGGAATCAGATCATACCAAGGTAACTCTGAACTTTTCTCTTTTCCATGAGTTGTGTGTTTTATGTGCTACATCTAACGATAGGTTAAATTTAGTACTAGAATCACATCAAACCATATCTGCTCAAAATGAATTGTTAAAAACAGATAATGCTAGCCTAGTAGATATAAAGCAAGATCTTAGGGATAAGCTTAAGGCTGATGCACAGGATGTTACAGTTCTAAAGGACAAACTGAGCGAACAGTGTGTTAGGTTAGAACTCATGTATGAACATGTTGAGGCATTAACCAAGGAGCTTAAAACCAAAGACATAGAGTTAGCTGAATCTAAGGTAAAGGTAGCTGAGGTAAATAGTAAACTTGAAAAGTTTAGGAACTCATCTCTTAACCTAGGGAAAATCTTAGATGCACAGCGTCAGTCTAAGAAGCCTGTAGGTCTAGGATATCATGAGAGTCCTCCACCTTTCAACGATAACTATGTACCTCAACCTCAGAAGAAAACTAAGAAATCAGTTGACTCAGAGGAATTACCGGAATCAATAAAGGAAAATGAAACTAAGGTGACTGATAATACTATCAAGATTAAGAAGGTTAAATTTGTGTCATCCTCTAGTGAAAAACCTGTAGGACAACACAAAATTGACTTTAATGATCAGGATGATGAACGAGTCGCTATAGTGGAACCAAGAAAGCCAGACACTAGTGAGACACCTAAATCAAAGGGCGCACACAAAAAGTCAATTGCTAAAATGTCTTGCTTTAGATGTCACGAAAGGGGGCATGTTGCTTCTAGCTGTCCGCATAGGAAAGTAGATACTACACCTAAGACGGGAAAGCCAGAACAATCTAAGCCTTCTACAAGTGTTGCGAGCACTAGTAGTTCTCAGAATACCGAGAAGACTGTGCAACCTGCACCACAATCTACTGTGAAACAAAACCCGTGTCAGGTCGACCAAAAGAAGTGATTAGGACTAATTCACCAAATAGAGTCCTTAATCAATCTAGGTCAGGTTCACAACAGAACTATAGGAGTACCACACCTAGCAGAGCTTACACTCCGGTTAGGTCACACACTCCTATTAGACATCAAACACCGGGTAGAGCTCAGGGACATCAATCAGAATTGCCATATAATCGTAGTTATTCAAGAGCTCCACAGCAACTGCCTACACAAAGGCAAAGAGTGAACTTAAATCACTCGAAACCACAATAGACTCCAGTTCAAAGACCCAGGTCACCTGAAAGGAGAGATGAGTATTTGAAAGAGTTTAAGTATGTGGACGAGAATGGTATTACCAAGTCAGTTATGGCTTGGGTTCCCCGTGATAACTAACCTATTTTCTTTCATGTGCAGGAGATAACTACAGGCCCAAACAACAAATGGTTCGTCGACAGTGGTTGCTCCAGGCACATGATAGGGGAGAGAAGTCTACTTGCAGACGTCAAGGGAGGGAATCGAGGATTTGTATCATTCGCTGGCAATAAAGGAGGAAATATCACGGGTACTGGAGTGGTCACTAATGGGACGATCAAATTGGATCAAGTTTATCACATTGATAAACTGGTTCACAATCTCATTAGTGTATCTCAAATCTGTGATAAAAACAATTCAGTGATGTTCACTGATACTGAAGCGTTAGTGCTAAAACCGGGGTTCAAAATACCTGAAGAGTGGATACTAATGAGGGCTTCAAGGAAGAATGACTTGTACATGCTCGAGATGAACAAGCCAGAATCTTCGATGGGACCAATCTGTTTGTTATCTAAAGCTTCAGAGACTGAGTCGGTTTTATGGCACAGACGCATGGCACACCTGCACCTGAGAAAGATGAACTACATTACGAAAAATGGTTTGGTGCAAGGCGTTCCAATGAAGAGTTTTCAGTTCGAGGATAAGTGTCTACCGTGCAAGAAAGGAAAACAACACAAGAAGGCACACAAGTCCAAGACTCAGAACTCCATCGCTGCCACATTCGATTTGTTGCATATGGACCTCTTCGGACGAATCAACAAAAGGAGTATAGGTGGTAGTTGGTACTGTTTAGTTATTACTGACGATTACTCACGTTTTTCTTGGGTTTTCTTTCTAGGTACAAAGGACGAGACGGCTGCTAAGCTCATCGGGTTCTTAGACCAAGTGGAGAATTCTTACGGAACAAGGGTTAAAAGAATTCGAAGTGATAACGGAACAGAGTTTAAAAACACAGTATTTGGTGTATATTGCCTATCAAAGGGCATAGTGCATCAATTTAGTGCACCTTATGAGCCACAACAAAATGGGGTGGCCGAACGAAAAAACAGGACATTGATTGAGGCAGCAAGGACCATGTTATCGGATTCAAAGCTTCCTACCATGTTTTGGGGGGAGGCAGTGAATACCACATGCCATGTTTTAAACCGGGTCCTTACTGTCAAATCTTTGAACAAAACCTGTTAAGAAGTTTTGAATAAAAGGCCACCTAATTTAACTGGCTTCAAACCTTTTGGGGTACCATGTACTTTAATGAAAACAAAACATCAACCAAAGTTTGGTGAAAAGGCTGACGAAGGATACTTCTTAGGTTATGTGCTGAATTCACCAAATAAACGGGTTTTTATTAAATCAAATGGTACAGTAGAGATTGTGTATAACATTGAAGTCACAAGTTATACACATGAACCCCAAATGGATATTTATTAAATCAAATGGTCCGGAATGGATATTTGATTATGACAAATTGTTTGAGTCATTTAACATTCCTTTGGATGAAAATGCATGTATTATCGAAAAGGACATATCGTCATTAAATCTGAATGACGAGGGTCATAGCTTTCCTAGGACCACTTTTCAATCAACATCCGAGCCTACATCAACTGAAGATAGATCTCCAGAAGTTACTGATTCTGAAATGCCTACGAACGAAAATCAGACAACTACTTCTAACTCTGAGGAAAATGTCCACGAGGAAGAAAATGTGGAGTCTGAAGTCGTTCCCCGGTTAGGAGAGATAGGATCCAATTTGGGAGATGATCTGAATGTTGATGAGATAGAGACATCTAGGATCAACAAGAACCATCCTATAGAAAGCATTATAGGAAGTCCTAATGCTGGTGTGAGGACTAGGAGTAGTTTAAATAACAACACAGTGTTGTTGTCGATGATAAATGAATCTGAGGCCTTTCATACCTGCCTCTATTCATGTTTCATCTCGCAAGTAGAGCCTAAAAATGTGCAAATGACACTAAAAGACAACTCTTGGCTTGAAGCGATGCAGGAAGAACTGTCACAGTTTAGGAAACTAGAAGTGTGGGAGTTAGTTCCGTTACCTCGAGGAGGAGTTGCAATAGGAACCAAATGGGTTTTTAAGTGCAAGAGAGATGTTTGGGGTATAGTCACTCGCAACAAAGCAAGGTTAGTTGTAAGGGTTTAGACCAAGAGGAAGGAATCGATTACAATGAAGTGTTCGCGCCAGTAGCAAGGCTTGAAGCAATCCGTTTGTTTCTGGCTTTTGCTTCCTTCAAGGGTTTTAAGGTTTATCAATTAGATGTTAAGAGTGCTTTCCTTTATCGGAAAGTGAAGGAACTGGTATATGTGGAACAGCCGCCCGGTTTTACATATCCGAAATATCCAGACGGAGTATATCGACTAGATAAGGCTTTGTATGGATTGCATCAAGCACCGAGGGCGTGGTACGAGACTCTATCCAACCATCTTCTAGACAACGCGTTTGAAAGAGGGAGGATAGATAGTACGCTGTTCGTGAAGCGAAAAAGAGAACATTTCATCTTGGTACAAGTGTACGTAGATGATATTATTTTTGGATCATCAGACGAGCAAATGTGCACTGATTTTGAAAAGGTGATGAAGTCAAAGTTTGAGATGAGTGCAATGGGTGAGTTAAACTTCTTTCTGGGTTTGCAAGTCGAAGAGAGGAAGGAGGGCATGTTCATTCATCAGACGAAGTATGTCTATGACATCTTAGAGCGCTTAGGGATGGAAGGAACCAAGCTGACAGCTCACTTCAGCACGCCGATTCAAGTGAATCACAATCTCGGACGGGGTACTGAAAGTGATACCGATGTGGATCCGACGTTATATCGGGCCATGATTGGGTCACTTATGTATTTTTAGACCTGATATTATGTTAGCTGTTTGTATTTGTGTTAGGTTTCAAGCTAATCCGAAAGAGATGCACATGAAAGTTGTGAAGCGGATTCTACGATACCTCAAGTCGAAACCGAAGCTGGGACTTTGGTATCACGCGGAGGGCGATTTGGAATTGGAGGCGTTCACAGATTCAGACTACAGAGGATGCAGCTTGACGCGCAAGTCAACAACTGGAGGTTGTCAGTTCCTAGGAGGGAGACTTGTTTCTTGGGAATACAAGAAACAGACTTCGGTAGCAGTGTCAATGTGCGAGGCCGAATATGTTGCTGGTGGTAGTTGCTGTACACAGGTTCGATACAACAACAATTGCGGGATTACGGTTTGACTTACACTCATACTCCTATTAGGATAGATAACCAGTCAACAATTGCTATAACTAATAATCCAGTTTAACATAATAAAACAAAGCAGATAGACATAAGACATCATTTTATACGTGATTGTGCTGAAAAGAACTTAATGAAGCTGGTAAAAGTGGCAACGGAAGATAATAATGCCGATTTATTTACCAAAGCTTTTGATAAGTCACGTTTTGAGTATTTGATTCAACTAAATGGAATGCGTAATCCAGAGTGAATTGACCTTAGTAGAGTTTTATTTCTTTTTATAGCAGTAGTCTTTCATTCTTTTTATAGTAAGTGTGGTAACTTAGGATAGTTTCCTTTTATAGTAAGTTAGTAGGCTATTATATTTTCTTACTTTTACTTATGAAAAACAAAAGAAAAAAAAAGAGAAAACCATAAAAAGTTCAGAAAAAAAGAGAATATCAGAAAAAGAGTTAAAGTCTTAGATGCATAGGTTCAAAGTGACGAAAAATTAACACAGTTAATACAAGCTCTAAGTGTTTAGCTTTCATACATAATACATCTAAAATTCTAAGTGTTATACGTTATCCAATTTGATATGTTGGTAGGCATAATACATATAGGGAGTCTCAAGGCTAATAAAATATTCAAGAAAAAGTCAGACGTGTCACTAACTTAGATGTATGTTAGAGACATACAGACATTGATTCTAAATGAAGTATGCAAACTTTTTGGGGATGTATAGCAACATCATATACATCTTAAAGAAATGGAAAGATTAGAAAAATCATACTGAGTTAAGAGTCAAAACAAGTAAATCTGTTGTACGTAAGTACATCCCTGTTGCCTCTGGTTTGACTCGAGTTAGCAAGATAAGTCGCTTTGTTGTACGTCGGTACAGACCTGTCACCGCTGTCTTGCTAGCTTTAAAAAATAAACCTTAAGACAGACTAAGACACTTTGTTGTATGTAAATACAAACCTGTGTCCGATGTTTGCCTTTTAAAGAAAGTTTGCAATACCAAAAAGTTAAAATCATTGTGTGTATGCCTTGATCATAAAAGTATGTCTATGTATGAGTCACGTAAGATAATTTCTTGATAAATAAAAAGGCCAAGGGATATTCCGACGTGTACAATGTTTAAAGGGAAAATAATACCAACAATCGGCTAGAAATGTATGTCACAACAAACAATCAAAGGAATCAAAAAATTCCTAAGTGTGAAAGTTTGAATACTGAAACTGCGTATTTGACACCGCTATCTGATTGAACCTTTCTTTGACTATGCTCGCCAAAATTATTCTATTCATGTTTAGTATAGGTTGTAATTTTAAAATAATGTACATTAGTCTAAGTTTAATTTGTGCTCACAATTTTAGCTTTAATTTATTTTATTTTATTTTATCTTCTAAAGTTTTACTTTTTACTTCATTTTTTTATTATTATTTTATTTTAATTTTTCTTAGGAAAAGGGTCAAAATTACTGAGGGTGCATTCCTAGTTGAATAAAATAAACACTGCGTGAAAATCTTGGGCTTAGGGTAAAAGATTTGGCATCGTTTATTCTGTTACACGAAAAGTTGAAAAAGTTGAATTTATTTCAAAGATTTTCAAAATTTTTAAGATTTTCAAAGTTCAAATTCGACTTTTAGCTAAAATCGAAATGCAAAATCGAAATGCATGTTCGAATTTGGCAGGGACTTCGAGTTTGGCATTAAATTCGAAAGAAGACACAAACTCGAAGGTGGTTGGTATAAATAGGACAACAGTGACAAGTCATTATCACCTACCTTCGATTTTGAGCCATTCGAGTTTGTCCTGAGCGATTTCGAATTTGAGTCTTCGAGTTTGCCGTATTCGAGTTTTCTACTATTTGTCGAGTTTTTGTCCAGTTGTGTTCGACACTCCTAACAAGTCTAGGTATAATTAACATTATTGTACATGATTTAGGAGGTTTTAGACTCAATTTGAGCCAAAATCAACCGATTTTGAGGTTTTAATGGTGTGAACTTTGTATTTCAAAATAACAAAGTTTGAACCGGTGAAACATCAAATTAGTGACAAATATCTTTGATTAGAACCTATTAGGACTAATGGATGTAGTTTTCTAAGTCTAAATTGGTTAAAATCTTGGATTTTTGTTGTCACTCAAATCGACATGTTCGACTTTGATCATGGGTTCAAATTTGATCATTGATTCGAGTTTGTCATTAAACTCGAAGCAGCCAATAAATTCGAAACTATGGTTGTTTCGAACTTGTCATTCGAGTTTACCATTATATTCGAATTATTTGCTTAAAATATAAATCAAACTTGTAGAAATTCATATGTGTTGGATTTTCTACTTACACAAGTTCAAAATAAAACAAATTTGAATTTAAACAAGTTTATGTCTATCTTAATAATTCTTTTATATACTTTATTGTGCAGATATGGCAGATAGAGCTTTTATTCAAAAGCATAATATGGTCATTTCTCCTGACCATGAGCTGCCTGAGGCTCAAGCATACCGCCAAATGGTGGATTTTTTGGTCGGTTCGAGGATTTCTTATGCACTGTCGCATAACATTCAGATAGTAATCCCATACGTTCGTGATTTTTGGGATCATTTACAAGTTGATTGTACTGTTATTCCAACAGTATTAAGGACGAAGATTGCTGGACACCCTCTAGTGTTTTCAGCTAACGTGTTGCGTCGAGTGTTACAGTTAGGCTCTCCAGAACAAGAAAATGGCCCGATTGACTTTCCGTTAGCAATCAGGCAAGTTGCATTTATTAGAATGGGATATAGCCTGGATGTGGCTAAGTCCTCGTACATGAAGAGTGGGCTGATCGGGCAATGGAGATATCTAGCACACGTCTTTATGGTGTGTTTTGCTGCAAAGAAAGCAGGATTTGATTATATCGTCTCGAAGATTCAGTCGGGGATGATCACGCTGGTCTACAATCAGAGATTCAACTATTCAGAAATGTTCTTTGCAGAGTTTGTTAAACAGATAACAGCTCCGGCACGAGAAAGATTTTTGTTATATCCACGATTCGTGATGATGTTAATTCGACATTTCCTGCCGAATCTGCCACAGCTACCTGAAATTCAAAGTGTTGTTGTGATTGACAAAAGAATATTTGCAGATTGTCAAGCTCATAGAGGGGCATTAGCTAGGCCAGTGGAGGCACCACTCTTTGGTGCAGTGGTCAATTCGGATTTCCAAGTCCCTGAAGGCGCCAATTGGGCAGGGGAAGTCCAAATTCCACAGCAGCCAGAAGAGCAACAGCAACAGCCCAGGCCTCAGCTACAAAGGAGGAGGCAAAGACCGTCAGCGAGACAGACTCAGGCTGCTAGGCCCTCAACAAGCCAAGTGCAAGAGACAGAAGAAGCGGGTCCTTCGAATATAGCCCCCGTAACTGATCCACGGGTGGAGACCTTGGAGGAGATTTGGGTAGCTGGGCCGCATGCCAATGAGGAAATTACTTCTGAGCTCATTGGGAATATTTTGGAACCTCCAACTGAAGAAGTTGACATTTTTAAGCAGATCGATGAGTATGAACCTGAGGCAGCAGGTGAAGCCGAGTCAACTTCAGAATCTGAGTCAGAAGAAGCAGAAGAAATAGAGGTTGAGGCACCAACCACAGTGACAGAAGATCCGTCTATTCACATAGGCACATATGGATCGAGGTTAGTGGTGATTGATGAAGAAGCTAGAAGGAGAAGAACATCGAGAGATTCAGATGCGGATGTCTCGGACTTCGAGGCTAAGGATCCTACTCCTTTGGTACCTAGGCATAGGGCTAAAAGGCACCGTTTTATGCAGGGAGCTTCATCAGCCTCTGCTTCTGAGCCAGAAATGCCTACCGCTCAGCCATCAGAACCAACATCCATTCCACCACCACCACCACCTGTTCAAACATCCATTCCCTCACCAATCATTCCAACTCCCATCCAATCCATTCCATCCACTTCATCAAACTTCACAGATAATCAACGGTTTTCGGAGCTCAGGAGCAAGGTTGACTTCCAACAAGTCCAAATTTTTCAGTTGACTAAAGCTATCGGGGAAATACAGGCGCATAACGCCAATGTTGACAAAGATAATGCTGAGTTGAAGAAATATGTTGGAAAGATTGAAGAAGAGAATCTTGAGCTTAAAACTTTTGTTGCAGATCAAGCTGCAGAAATCAGAACAATGAGGTCCCTTATTGAGCAGCTAATGAAAAATTTAAAAGCTCAGGGGGAGACAAGTTGTAGAGATGCTGAGGAGCAGCGAAGGGAAGGTGATGACGATGGCAATCCCAATGCACCAAAAGAGAGTGAGCCAGTAGATTTTCCTGCTGCTCTATATGCTGAAGTTCAGGGGGAGCCTAGTCAAAGTGGAGCTGAAGGAGGAGAGGCCAGTCCCTCAAAGGTCACCGAGAGTGAAATGAATGAAATGATTGAAGCTTTAATGAATATTGAGGACGAGGCATTGGATTTTGACTTTGAAGATGAATTTGATGAATTGGAAGAACGAGAAATTATGCCTGAAGATGTTCCGGAATGGCAACCAGATGATGAAGTGTTAGGTGATGAAGAAGATGAAGCAAATGAGATTATTGTTCAAGAAAATACCATCACCGATACATATCTGCCAAGTGAACATAATGTGATTGACATCGAAGCGGTTAAAGCTGCGTTAAATGCTGAATCACAATCTGAAGAGCCTGCCAGAGAGCTTACCAATGAAGAAAAGAGAAAGCTGTGGTTTAGGGCAGAGAAGAAGAAGTTAGACTTGAAGGAAAAGATGTATGTGTCGAGTGCTGGAGAGCTATCAGTAAATATTCTAAGCTGGTTCTTTGATCGAGAACTGCAGCTATTCATTATTAAGCGAAAGGATGGTCTCCAGTATCTTAGGAGAAGATTGAAAGATTTCAACTCCTTCCCCAAGGTTGAGATAAAGGCGTTGGCATGGAAGGAGCTTATAAATATCGGAGACGACCCTTATGCTGAAATCATAGCAAAGATCATTATAAGGGAAGGGAGGTCGAGAAAATTTGAAAGGCTCAATCTGAGAGGTGGCAAAAGAGTGATGGACAATACTAGAATTGATCCTCTGACTGGTAGAGCTTGGATGAAAATACAATATAAACCAGTTAGATGTGTGAAGAAAGTCCCACTAAAGCCGATGCCACAGAATGTCTTGAGTAATCTCAACTGGTGGTACGTTGAAAGTGAAACAGGTGAAGCGGTGATGGAAGACTTAGAAGAAAAAGTGATTCTTAGAGTGTACGATCCGCTGCACCTGGTTCATCTTTCCAGAGATGACCTTCAAGTGCTTCATACTCATAAAATCTCGAGTGATGCACATATGGAGTTTGAGGCTAGGAAGTATTAGAATGTAGTTAAGGTATGAGTTGAACAAGGCCTGTATGCTGGTAGTAGTTTAAATAAACCTAGTACTTAATCAAAATATAAATAGTTAGAAGCTATCGTCAAGGGGGAGTCTGTTGGTACACCCTGTGTGACGATAGCAGTCTAAAGTGGGTTAGCATTTTGTGTAAGTCATGTTACAAGGTTTTGAATATTAACTAGTATTTGATATATGTGATTTTATGTGTTTGATATTTATTGTTTGTATGTTTGAACTTGGTGAAACGTATTACAAGAAGTTCAAACATAAAGTTCAAAGATTAATTCAAACATAAGTTAGAACATATATTCAAATAGGAGTTTGACATGTGAAATTCAAATTTAGGGTGAATTCGAATTTAGCATAGAAGTTAAATTCGAATTTGTCATGTGGACAAATTCGAATGGGCCTTGGGCCTGTGACAAACTCGAATGGGTCACTATAATTAGAGATTAACTCGAATGATTAGATGACTTTTGCAGAATTCCGGTGAGTGATTAGCAGAAGGCGATCTCGAGTTTATCAGCAATCTGTGTGTGTTTTCGGAGAGAATCATTTGCGTAGGTTCGTTCGTAGTCGTTCGTACAACGCTGTGGTAGTCTCCGTGTTCCGTGCGTGTGATATATCCGTCAAGCCGCTAACGAGGATTCCGCACTCGTTGGTGTGTGTCGCATCTAGATAGATCCGTGTTACAAGACCTTACATTTGGGTCTACAAATACTGAGTTTTGAAAGTAATTTTCATTTTTAATGTCCCAAAAGTTCGAAATGAGCATGATGGGAGAAATTAATTTTTTCTTGGGTCTACAAGTAAAACAACTAAGTGATGGCATTTTCATCAATCAGTCTAAATATATTCAAGACATGTTAAAGAAGTTTAACATGGTCAACAGTACACCCATGAAAACTCCCATGGCTCCGGATTCTAAATTTAAACTCGATGAGGACATTTCAGGGAAACCTGTAGGTGTAACTCATTATCGAGGGATAATTGGGTCATTAATGTATTTAACTGCTAGTAGACCGGATATTATGTTTGCTACTTGTGTCTGTGCTAGATATCAGGCACATCCTAAAGAATCACATATGGCTGCTGCTAAACGAATTTTATGATATTTGAAGAGAACACCAAACTTAGGTTTGTGGTATCCTAGGGAATCATCTTTTACATTAACTGCTTTTTCTGATGTTGATCACGCAGGTGATAAAATGATCATAAAAGCACATCAAGAGTAGTACAATTTCTTGGTGATAAACCCGTCTGCTGGTCATCCAAAAAGCAACATTGTGTATCCCTGTCAACAGCAGAAGATGAATACATAGCAGTATCATCGTGATGTTCACAAGTGTTGTGGATGAAGAGTCAACTCAGAGACTACAGGTTTACACCGCAAAAGATTCAAATCCGGTGCAACATTCAAAAACTGAGCACATTGACATCCGGTATCACTTTATAAATGATCATGTAGAAAATGGTAATGTAGAGTTATATATTGTATCCACTGAATATCAACTAGCTGATTTGTTTACCAAAGCCTTAGATGAAAACGATTTAATTTTTTGGTATACAAATTGGGTATGTTGAATCGTTAGATTTTAACTTTCAGTAGTTACACAATATAATTTTAAATTTACATTTTTTATTTGATTAAATTTGGTGTTAATCTCTTCTGATATTAAAGTTTAATTTTTCTGAGTTTAACAGATCCGGATTGTCTTGTGCAGCGGGAGCAGATAAATATCTGATTTTTTGTAGGGGGAGTTGTCATATAAGGAGGTATACATCTGAGGGGGAGCTCATATGCAAAATTCAAGGAGAGCAACATTTTTTTATCTTTTAATATGTTTTAGTTAATACTTTTTTTAGTTCATTTTAAATTTTTTTTAGTTGTTTTAATTTTTTTTGTTAGTTTTTAACTTTTTTTATTTTATTTTTGTGTGTGAAACTTTTTTTTTTAATAAATGGGCTTAAAATTTGTAAGAGAGAATGGGCTTATAAAATTTTAAAATGGGTCGGGAGTGTTTCAAAATTTCAAATTTTCTATTAATTTGAAATTTAGATTCAAATTCAACTTTTTCCTAAAATCGATCACTGTTCATCTCCTTCTCCAAAACCCATTCTCAATCTTTCTTATTAATGAAGCAATCATTTTTGTGAAACAATTCAAGTAAAAATTGTAAGTGTTTTTCTGTTTTTTGTTATTAGTTTTTACATTTTTCAGTATTTTTTCGAGATTTAAGAATATATGAATTTGTGTGTGTGTTTGATGTGTCAACTGTGTGTTTTTGTGTTTTGTTGATTCTGTAGTTTATATGTTAAATTGATGGTGTGTTTATTTTCGTATTGATCATATGGACTTGTAAAGCAAATTTCAAGTTCCAATTCAGAACACACAACATTAATTTTGGTTTCAAAGTTTCAAACATTTCGAGTTTTTAAATATCTGAAATTTGGATTTTAAGTCCTGAATATGGTGTTTCTTGGAAATGTTCAGTAAAGGAAAGTTGTTTAAAATCCAAATTCGTGTAGCAAACAATAAATGGATAGGCAAAAATGTACCTGAAATGATTTTTGATTATTTCAGTGACATTTAGGACTTAGAAAAGTTTAACAAGTGTTAACTCGATCAAACCATGATTTGAGAAAATTTAATGTTAATCGATTTGACTGTTGCTTGTGTCTGAGAAAGTCATAGTGTAAATCGAGTTGAATGGCTTCTTATTCGAGGAATCTTTGTTTGTTATTCGAGTTGGATACTTTTAGGGACTTAGAAAATTTTTACAAATCCAGTCTCGATAATAACATGGTTCGAGAAATGTCTAGTTCCATACTAGTTGGGTCAATCTGTTGTTCGAGAAACTTTCTTTCTTATTCGAGTTGATTAGGATAAGTCTTAGAATTATTTAATGTATTTGTCATGGCATTCGAGAAAATCATAATTGTAATCGAGTTGGATTCACACTCTGTTCGAGAAAGTCTCTTGTTCATTCGAGTTGTATAGTCAAGGACTTAGTGTTTTTCAATTTGTTTCTAATCGATTCATGAGTCTTACGAGACAATGTCAACATGATTCGAGTTGGTCAAACACTTCATTCGAGTTGAATGGTACCTCATTCGAGAAACCTCTAAGTTCATTTCGAGTTTGATTCATATGTCATTCGAGTTGATTTTTGTGTCACCCGAGAAATCTCAAGTTTCATTTGAGTTTCATTTCAAGATTTTCAAAATTTGACTACGTGTGGTGGATTTTTAATTTTTCAGAGATTTTTCACATTTTTCTAGAAATTTTTAAAATCTGTGTTTTTCTAACATTGGTCTCTTAACGATTGATTTTGGAATCCTAACAATAATATTTTTAATATTATTGTCTGGAATCCCAATGCTTTAAACAGTAAAACACAAATTTTTCTAATTTCTAGTAAATGTTTTATTTTTCAATCTGCAGGATTACATTTGTTTACTTTATTTTATTAACATGTTTATTATTTTTAACAGGTTACAAATGGCATCCAAGGCTCAATCCCAAAACTCTAATTCTTCCGATTCACATTCATCTTCAAATCATACACTGGTCTCTAAACCAGTGAAAGCAGCTTTAGTTACCAGACCTGACACCCAACTTGTTAAAACTAAACATTGCCTACCTTTCCGTGATAATAACCACAGACTTGATCCAAAGACTATCAAAGTCAGTCATCCAATCATAGTAGACATTCTTAAAGGACATCCTCTAGGTTATCTGTTGCAGTACAAACCTTCAATCCCTCAAGTCTATTTGCAATAATTCTGGCATACAATAAAGTTTGTACCGACTGATGGCAATCATCACTTCAAAGTCACCATAGATTAGTTCAAGGCAAAGATCACCCTTGCCAGGCTTCGTCATAATCTGTTTCTACCTAGACGAATTAATACTGTGAATTTTCCTGAATTAGCAGATTATGAAGATTTTGTGTCTGATGAACAGCTGGTTCATGATCTAATCTACTTGGGTTACTCAAAACCTTTACCGAAAGCTCAAAGTTTCATAGGAATGGATTGAAAGGAGAGTGGTACACTCTATTTGGAATTGTAAACAGATGTATGACTTCCAAACATACTGGTATTGATAGAGGGAGCATACATTGCTTAAGGATATTTCACGGGATTGCATTCAATAAGCATTACGATTATGCACAATGCATATGGGATGATCTAAAGGAAGTTCTCTTGGCGAAAATAACAAACCGAGCATAGAAGTTTGTACCGCTTCAACAGTTTATCCAAATTTTGATAAGAGGAATTTTGAGAGCAAATGAGAAAATCCCAAAGAGGTCAAGTGCTCAAAAGTGTCTAGACTACGTCATGATGAGTCTACATGGGTACAACATGCACCGAATGCAAATGTTATGCCTATTCCTGAAGCTCTTCTTAAAAATGCAGATCAAGAATTTGAGAGTGTGAAGTTATATAGAATAGATCATGCTCCTATAGAAACCCAGGAACCGGGTTTTCTTAACCAGGTTGTTTTAGGAGAGCAGGAACATCAGCAGGGGGCTGATGTTCAGGGCAGCCAATTTGAGATAGAGGGAGCAGAGGAGCAAGAGAGGGGTGGTGAGAGAAGCTCTGATTCTGAAAGGACATTATCTAATATTGCTGAAGGAGCTAATGAAGGAGATGATGATGATGATAATGATGATGATGATAATGATAATGTGGAGGGTAATGATGATAATGAGGGTGGTGCTGGCATGATTGAATTTTCTGTATCTGAAAGATTACAGGAGATTGACGTGGTTGAGATAGCAAGGGAGAGTTTGAGGGAGTTATCTAGCCTAAACAGCCGGGATTTAGCCACATCTGTTGTTGGCTCCCAAATGGAAATCAGCATTGAAATAGTTGGTATCCCACTGACGATTGAACACCTCACTGGCCACTCATCTTCCTCCCAACAGGAAGACATTTTAATTTCTCACCGGGATTTACCACATGATATATCCTTGAATCCTTTGGTATTTATGAATATTGAAACAAGTACAAAACTGCTCGGGTGTACAACTTTTGATCAAGCACAAGAAATAGATCCTATACACTTTAGGACTCTCGAGTCGACTTCATGTGTTGAAGTAAGTGCTGTAGAACTAAGTGTTCCTGCCAGAACAACCGTAGTGTTGGAAGCATCTGTTGCTCCTTCGCTTGAAGTGGTTGGAAGTCCTACCAGGGAAATGTCAATGCCAACTCTGAGTGTAGGCCACACAAAAGTTCTTTTTACAAGTTCAACTGTTGTTTCAACTGGAATTCTATGTGACCTAGTGGTTAACATGTCATCCATTGTCACGGAGGACAAAGTACATGAATTTATTTGTGGAGCAACAGCACAGATGACTTCTCAGTATTCAGAAATGATGACACAAATGCTGAATATTCAAAAATTAATGAAAGGAAAATCTGTAGCTGAAGGTACTCAACACAATGTTCCACAACAATCAATCGACGAGCTCCAAGATTTTGTGTATGATCAATTTGATGAAATGAGGGAACGGATGATTGGGTTGGAGAGTACATTTATTACAATTTTGGGAGATATGTCAGATAGAATTTCTGTGGTTGAACAATCATGTAAAGCACAAGCTTCTGCTCCTAAACGCAAACATGATGAGCATTATGATGACTCCGATGATGCGCTTCATGAGGGGGAGAAGAGGAGGAAGCTTGGACATCAACAAACTGTTGGTACACCCTGTGTGACGATAGCAGTCTAATCGATTATGATTTAAGTAATATTCTGAGTTAACCAGTATTTTGATATATATGTTTAATATGTGTTTGTCTGTTATTGATTGTGTGTTTGAACTTGATGTAACATATTACAAGAAGTTCAAACATAAAGATCAAAGATTATGTCAAGCATAAGTTAAAACATAAGTTTCATCACTTAAGTGTTTAAGTGCAATTGGCTAGATTCGAATAGGTTAAGGAAGGCATTCGAATCTGTGATAGATTCGAATGTATCCATAGATTCGAATATAGGATATATTCGAATCTGTCAGATGGACAGATTCGAATAGGGCCTTAGGCCAGATTCGAGGTTGGCCCACAACAGACTCGAATCAGGGTCTATAATTAGGGATAGACTCGAATCATTAGCAGACCTTTGGCAGAATTCGTGAGGAATTAAGCAATAGGCGATCTCGAGTTTATCAGCTAGGTGAGTCCCGTTTCGGAGAGAATTAGTACGTAGGATCGTTCGTGTGTCGTTCGTTCAGCGTCTAATAGTCTCCGTGTTCCGTTGGTTGAGAGTTGTCCGTCTAACCGTCAACGAGGATTCCGCACTCGTTAACGGATCCGCGTCTAGATAGATCTTGCATTGGTCGACCTTACAAGTGGTATCAGAGCCTACGGAGTGTTCGTGGTGTTCTTCGTGTTCATCAGATACATTCTAGGTTTCTTGAAGCTAGTTGGACGGTTTTTCTCTCAAAAACGTGTTTTTGAGCTTAGCAAATTCATATTCGGGAAACACTTTGTGGTTTTTCACGTTTTTGGTCGAAATCATTATTTTTCCTTTGAAAAATAGTGATTTAATCTGTAAAACGTCAAAAAATCAAAGTGTTAGCCGTTTTTCGAGTTTGCGGCGCTCGAATCTATAGGGGTAATTAGGGTTTTACTTTATTTTCGAGTCTAACCAAAATACGCTCCTTTCGAGTCAATTTCAGTCAGTTTCGAGTCTGTGGTGTTTCGAATCTGTTACTACATTCGAATTGGATCTCGAGTCTATATTGTTTCGAGTTTGTTTCGAGTTGGTTACTGTTTCGAGTCTGTGCTTCGATTCTGCTGAATTTCGATTCTATTGTGCCTTCGATTCTAAGGGTCTTCGAGTCTAAGGGGTCCTTCGAATCTGTCAAATCTTCGAATCTAAGGAATTGTTCGAATCTGCCATAATTTCGAATCTAATTGAATTAAGATACTTAATCGAATTTAATACCAAATAAATTGGAATCTAATTACATTCGAATCTATCTAGATTCGAAAGAGTTAATCCACATTAGTTTCGAATTAAATTAATTAAGTCTAAATTCAATTTGTTTCAGAAAAGATGTCAAACCTTCAGAAATTCCTTGAAATGGATCACGAAGTTGGGAAGGCCAATGCACCACCTAAGCTGATGAAAGTTGAGGATTACTACTGGTGGAAGGACAGATTTACGGATTTTGTACGATTCAACGATATGCGCATGTGGGTGTGCATTGATGAAGGGTACATTCCACCAGTTTCTGAGGTTGAAGGCCGTCAAAAGGTCTTGTCATATCAAATGATGAAAGAAGATGACAAGAAATTATTTGAAGCCGAAAACAAAGCTTTCTCCATTATCCGAATGGCTTTACCTCAAGATATCTTGCACACATTTCGGACTCAGAGGACGTCGAAAGAACTTTGGGAGTCTCTCCAGAAAAGGTGTGAGGGTAATCCACGGGTGCGTAGAAAGCGTACAGAGCTGTTGACCCAACAGTTTGCGATTTTCAAGGCTCTTAAGGATGAACAGTTGGATGATATTATCACACGATTCTATCATCTGATAACAGAGCTTGAAAGTCATGGCATTGAGTATTCTGACACTGACAAGAACAACAAGCTTCTTGATGCCCTACCAGCCAAATGGGCTATGTACGTGGCAATGATTAAGCTGAATGAAGATAAATATTATGCTCAATCACTGGATGACATCGTGGGAACGTTGAGGGCATATCACTTCGAAATGATAAAGGCTGAGACTGATTACGAGCAAGTCCAAAATCCGGCTATGTATTTTGGAAAGACATCAAAATCATCAGTGACAGCTGATCAGAAGAGTGCTACAGCGTTTTTCACCGGAGAAACGTCATCGCCACCTGAGTCCGAAGACTCACTGAATCGCGCGTTCTTAGGGTTAGGAAGATCGGAAGAACCGCAACCTCAAGTCCAACAGGCATCGACCAGTCAGAGCTATTCGAAGATGCCAATGAGCGCAAAGTCGGCGGAAGAACATCTGAATCTGCTTGCTTCGTTTGTGGCCGCATACGGAAATTGCGTTCAAGGGAAGATTAATGATCCGGCTCTTTGGGATGAAGATTACGATCAGGTCGACCCTGATGACTTAGAGGAAATGGATCTGAAATGGAAACTGGCCATGGTTACCCAGAGGGTTAAGAGATTCATAAAGAGAACTGGGAGGAATCTCCAGATGAATAACAAGGGGATAGGATTTGATAAGTCCAAGGTGAAATGCTACAACTGTCAGGGATTGGGACACTTCGCCAGGGAGTGTCAAAGACCGAAGGTAGAGACATACCAGGGGCAGAGTCAGCATCAAGGACAGTACCAAAGTCAGTCCCAACAGAGATATCTTCCGAGTTCCTCATCTAGTCAGGCCAATCTAGCGGGTCTGATATCCAATGTCACTTCTGACAGACAGCTAGATGGTTCCTATGACTGGAGTTCACATCCGGAGTCCAACGCTAGAGCTTTCATGGCTGAAGTTACGGAAAATGGTTGTGATGAAGATGAGCAGACCACAAGGGAAAACAGTCCGATGTGGGTAGAGAAGGCGAATGATCAGACCGTGCTGGAGTTTGCTGCTCAGATGGCCAACGTGGAATCTGATAACTCTAAGGTTAGTCTTTCTATTTCTCTATTTCGTGATTTATGTGCTTTATGTGTTAGTTCTAACGATAGGTTAAATCTAGTCTTAGACTCACATAAGACCATAGCTGCTCAAAATGAAAACTTAAAAATAGAAAATGCTAGTCTAAATGATATAAAACAAGATTTAAAAGAAAAGCTTAAGGCTGATGCTCAAGATGTAATCGTTCTAAAAGACAAACTGAGTGAGCATTGTGTTAGGATAGAACTTATGTATGAGCACGTAGAGGCCTTGACCAAAAGTCTGAAAGACAAGGACATAGAGCTAGTCGAGACCAAGGTTAAGGTAGCCGAGGCAAATAGCAAGCTGGAAAAGTTTAGGAATTCGAGCCTAAACCTAGGGAAAGTCTTAGATGCCCAAAGACAGTCTAAGAAGCCTGTAGGTCTAGGTTTTCACGAAATTCCTCCACCTTTCAATGATAACTATGTGCCTCAGCCTCAGGAGAAAACTGACAAGTCAGTAGTTTTAGAGGACCTACCTCAACCTACACCTGAGACTAAAGTTGAAAATACACCTAAGGTGACTGACTCAACCGTCAAGGTCAAGAAAGTGAAATTTGTGTCTTCCTCCAGTGAAACACCTGCAGGAACACAGAATATTTCATGGGCTGACCAGGTCGAAGAGACAGACACTGTAGATGTACCAAAGGTAATAGACACTAGTGAGACACCTAGATCTAAGGGACCAACCAAAAAGTCCATGGATAAGATGTCTTGCTTTAGATGTCACGAGAAAGGGCATGTTGCTTCTCACTGTCCAAATAGGAAAGCTGATGTTACACCTAAGACAGTGAATCCAACACCTGTTAAGCCCTCACCAAGTGTGGCGAGCACTAGTAGTTCTCAGAGTACCGAGAAAACTGTGCAGGTCGCACCAAAACCTGTTGTGAAACAAACACCGGTTAAGGTTGGACCAAAAGAAGTGGTTAGGACAAATTCACCGAATCGTGTCTTTAATCAATCTAGGTCAGCACCTCAACAAGTCTATAGGAGCACCACACCTAGCAGGTCACACACTCCCATTAGGTCACATACTCCTGTTAGACAATATGTTCCGGTAAAAGCTCAGGGATCACAGTCTGAAATGCATTATAATAAGACTTATTCTAGAGCACCACAACAAATGCCTACTCAAAGGCAAAGAGTGAATCTAAATCACTCGGCTCCACAACAGAATTCAGTTCAAAGGCCCAAGTCACCTGAAAGGCGAGATGGGTATTTGAAAGAGTTCAAGTATGTGGACGAGAATGGTATTACCAAGTCAGTCATGGCTTGGGTTCCCCGTGATAACTAACCTATTTTTCTTTCATGTGCAGGAGATAACTACCGGTCCAAACAACAAGTGGTTCGTCGACAGTGGTTGCTCCAGGCATATGACGGGGGAAAGAAGTCTTCTCACAGACTTCAAAGGGGGTAATAGGGGATTTGTATCATTCGCGGGCAACAAAGGAGGAAATATCACTGGAACTGGAGAAGTCACTAATGGGACGATTACATTGGATCAAGTTTATCACGTTGATAAACTGGTTCATAATCTCATTAGTGTATCTCAAATCTGTGATAAGAAGAACTCAGTGTTGTTTACTGACACTGAGGCGTTAGTGCTCAAGCCGGGATTCAAGATACCTGAAGATTGGATATTGATGCGGGCTCCAAGGAAGAATGACTTGTACATGCTCGATATGAACAAGCCAGATAATTCGATGGGTCCGATCTGCTTACTATCAAAAGCTTCGGAGACGGAATCGGTTTTGTGGCACAAACGCATGGCTCACTTGCACCTAAGGAAAATGAACTACATAACGAAGAATGGTTTGGTGCAAGGTGTGCCTCTGAAGAGCTTTCAATTTGAGGATAAGTGTCTACCGTGCATGAAGGGCAAGCAACATAAAAAGACACACAAGTCCAAGAAGCTGAACTCCATAACCTCGACATTCGATTTGTTGCATATGGACCTTTTCGGTCCTATCAACAAAAGGAGTATAGGAGGTAGTTGGTTTTGCTTAGTTATCACTGACGATTACTCACGGTTTTCATGGGTTTTCTTTTTAGGTACGAAGGACGAGACGGCTGCAAAGCTCATCGGGTTCTTAGACCAAGTGGAGAACTCTTACGGAACAAGGGTTAAACATATTCGTAGTGATAATGGGACCGAATTTAAAAACTCTGTAATTGGTGTATATTGCCTATCAAAGGGCATCGTGCATCAATTCAGTGCACCATATGAACCTCAACAGAATGGGGTGGCCGAACGTAAAAACAGAACATTGATTGAGGCTGCAAGGACTATGCTTTCGGATTCAAAGCTTCCTACCATGTTTTGGGGGGAGGCAGTGAATACCGCGTGCCATATTTTTAAATAGAGTCCTCACAGTCAAATCATTGAACAAAACATGTTATGAAATTTTGAATAAAAGGCCACCTAACTTAACCGGATTCGAACCGTTTGGAGTACCATGCACACTTTTAAGGTCAAAACATCAACTGAAGTTTGGTGAAAAGGCTGACGAAGGATATTTCCTAGGTTATGTGCCAAACTCACCAAACAAACGGGTTTTTAACAAAAGGAGTGGTACTGTGGAGATTGTGTATAATATTGAAGTCACAAGTTATACACATGAACCCCAAACTGGTCCGGAATGGATATTTGACTATGATAAGTTATTTGAGTCATTTAACATTCCTTTGGATGATACTGCAGGTACAATCGATAAAGACATGGCGACGTTGCACCTAAATGACGATGGCCATATTTTTCCAAGGACCACGTTCGAATCTACGTCCGAGCCTACTGCGACTGTAGATGGGTCTCCAGAAGTTGCTAATCCAGAAGAACCTAACACTGAGAATCAGACTCAAGCATCAAGTTCTGCCTCTGAGGAAAACGTCCGTGAGGAAGAGAATGTGGAAGTTGAGCCTGTTCCCCCTTTAGGTGAAATAGGATCCAACTTAGGAGATAATCTAAGGGTAGACGAAATAGAGACCTCTAGGATTAACAAGAACCATCCAATAGATAGCATCATAGGAAATCCTAACGAGGGTGTGAGGACTCGGAGTAGTGTAAATAACAACACTGTGTTGTTGTCGATGATAAACGACTCCGAGGCATATCATACATGTCTATATTCGTGTTTCATATCGCCAGTAGAGCCCAAAAATGTGCAAATGGCACTTAAGGACAACTCCTGGGTTGAAGCGATGCAGGAAGAACTGTCACAATTTAGGAAACTAGAAGTGTGGGAGTTAGTTCCGTTACCTCGAGGGGAGATTGCAATAGGAACCAAATGGGTTTTTAAGTGCAAAAGAGATGATCGGGGTATAGTCACGCGCAACAAGGCAAGATTAGTTGTAAAGGTTTTCAACCAAGAGGAGGGAATCGATTACAACGAAGTGTTTGCACCAGTAGCAAGGTTAGAAGCAATTAGGTTGTTTTTAGCTTTTGCCTCCTTCAAAGGATTTAAGGTATATCAACTGGATGTTAAGAGTGCTTTCCTGTATGGGAAAGTGAAGGAGTTGGTGTATGTAGAACAGCCGCCCGGGTTTACAGATCCTAAATATCCTGATAGAGTATATCGATTAGATAAGGCTCTTTATGGATTACATCAGGCACCTAGGGCATGGTATGAGACTCTATCCAACCATCTTTTAGAAAATGGCTTTGAGAGGGGTAGGATAGATAGTACTCTATTTGTGCAGAGAAAGGGAGATCATTTTATCTTGGTACAAGTGTACGTAGATGATATCATTTTTGGATCATCAGACGAACAGATGTGCAAAGATTTCGAGAAGGTTATGAAGTCTAAGTTCGAGATGAGTGCTATGGGGGAGTTGAATTTCTTTTTGGGGTTACAAGTTGACCAGAAGAAGGAAGGCATGTTTATCCATCAGACCAAGTATGTCTATGACATATTGGAACGGTTTGGGATGGAAGGAACAAAGTTGACTGCCCACTTCAGCACGCCGATTCAAGTGAATCAAAATCTCGGGCCGGGTACTGATGGTGATACCGATGTGGATCCGACTTTATATCGGGCCATGATTGGGTCACTTATGTATTTAACTGCTTCAAGACCTGATATTATGTTTGCTGTTTGTATTTGTGCTAGGTTTCAAGCGAATCCGAAGGAGATGCATATGAAAGCTGTGAAGCGGATTCTACGATACCTCAAGTCGAAACCGAAGCGGGGACTTTGGTATCACGCGGAGGGAGATCTAGAGTTGGAAGCGTTCACAGATTCTGACTACGGAGGATGCAGCTTGACGCGCAAATCAACGACTGGAGGTTGTCAGTTCCTCGGAGGGAGACTGGTATCCTGGCAATGCAAGAAACAAACATCGGTAGCCGTGTCAACGTGCGAGGCCGAGTATGTAGCTGCTGGTAGTTGCTGTTCACAGGTTCTGTGGATACAACAACAATTGCGGGATTACGGTTTGGCTTATACTCAAACTCAAATTAGGATAGAC
>JAANYP010004216.1:0-12115 GCA_020465985.1 Centrapalus pauciflorus
GGGTGAACCTGAGATTTCTCATCCAGTCCATGTAATTCGGACCAGTCAGTGTTTCCCATCCCAAAACAGAGAGGAGTGAGAAGTTTGATGAACAATTGGGAGTAGGAGTGAGAACACCATTAGGGGTAGACATCTGTGAGATAAAGTCTTAGTTACTATGAATATTCGTTAATTAATTACCCGATTTAAATTAAGGCTAGGATCCGTATTTTGTGTTCGTTTTGTGAAGAGGGTCGTCGTAATCACGCCACGAATTATTTTAGGTAGACAATACTCTTGTCAATTTCAATCTCTATGAAACTCCTAGATCTTTTGAGATTCATTGATTTTCATCAACGACATGTTAATCTCAGTTATGCTCATCTAATATTCAGGACTGGGATGCCGAGGATCATGAACTAGATGGTGAATCTAACCATGCAAAGCCTTTGTGATACGTGGCACGAGTACGCTCGAGAATCGCGAGTTTCACATCATTTCTAATATGTCCCCACATTAATGTGACGATTAACCACACACGCTCCATTAACAGTTCATATAAGGAATTTGCAGTTTTCATGGGTTAGCATACTAATTCACTTTTGATATATCTAAAACGAGATTTTGTTTTAGTACTTTAGATTAATACATTTAATCTGAACATTATTCTATCAAAAGTTCTCGGTAGCTCCATTGAGCGCACAACGAAGCGGAGGAGACAGGTCAGCGCGCTTATAGCTTGTTAAAAATATACTCCTTTAGGGAAACATTGCGATCCCCCTTATACCTCGCTTATAGTTTGTTCACTATGGGTGAGCCGATTTATCAATTGACTGACAATGTATTTAGATTTAAAATGATACATATATCTAGTTCATTAACATATATATATATATATATATATATATATATATATATATATATATATATATATATATATATATATATATATATATATATATATATAAGGGTGGGTTCAATGGAGAACCTTATGCATCGAAGAACCTTGGAGAACCACAATACATCGCTAGAAAATTGAAATGCATCACGTAGAAATCGATGCATCACACTGGAATTTGATGCATCACATGGAAATAATGATGCATTACGGGGAAATTGTGATGCATTTGTGGTGGTGCATGGAGCATCGCTAGAAAATTGAAATGCATCACGTAGAATTCGATGCATCACGCTGGAATATGATGCATCACATGGAAATAATGATGCATTACGGGGGAATTGTGATACATTTGTGATGGTGCATGGAAGTTCTTCAAGGTTCTTCGATGCATGGAGGTTCTCCATTGAACCCACCTCTCTCTCTCTCTCTCTCTCTCTCTCTATATATATATATATATATATATATATATATATATATATATATATATATATATATATATATATATATATATATATATATATATATATAGTTTGTGTGTGGGGGTGGTCATGGCCCACCCTTGGGCATACATGGCTACGCCGCTGGGGTCAATAGGTATAGGTAGGTGATGGTTAGGTTAAGAAATATGGTATTATTATCATTTGGTTAAGAATTTGAAACGTAAAGATATTAGATTATGAAATAATAGGGGTTAGGGAAATATTCTAGAATTTTAAAATAGAGGATTGTGAAATGTTAAAAGAAAGTGAAATCCCTCCTTTTGTTTTGCCAAACATGATAAGAGAAAGATTTTCAAATGAAAATCTGACCAGTTTCTTTGAAATCCCGTAAACCAAACGCCACATAGTGAGTTTTATAGTTTCTTGTATCCGTTTAATGAAACTGTGTAAACGATTGAAATGTATAATTGTGTTTGCAATGGAATTGTATTCACCCCATCTATAGTAAACCAACCACGTTCTCACTGTAGGGACCTAACACTGAGTAAATTCTTTATGATAATTGTTAGTATATGGTGTGTAAAGATAACATTACTACTGCATCATGACTGATTTCATAAAACACTTAAGGGTCACACCGATGAGCACAACTGAGCAGATGCAATTAAACGATTGAATAAATAATATTGTATATTGTTTATGACACGAAATGATCATTGAGATTAAATTAATGTGTGATTAATTATATCTCAAAGTACGGGGACTAAAAGTGCAATATTAGATATTGTAGTAATTTAATTGTCATTGGATGATATTTAAATAATTATCTAGTCTTTTATTTATTATTGGATATTAAATAAAAGATGCATTTATTTGAATTAATATTATCATCAATTATTAGATAATTGGATTGATAATTATAAACAAATAAATAAGAGATAATTATAAATAATTATCTAGTCATTTATATATTATTAGATAATGTATAAAAGATTATTATTATTTAAAGGGTATATAATTATAGAGATAATTATATAAGGTTTAAATAATAAAGATAATTATTAAGATATATATTATATTATTATATTAGAGTTTGATTAAAACCAAAACTCTTAATAATAATAATAATATATATATATATATATATATATATATATATATATATATATATATATATATATATATATAGAGAGAGAGAGAGAGAGAGAGAGAAAGAGTCAGGTTCAAATAAGTACCTCTCGAAGTCAAGTGCACTCGAAGGTACCAACCTTAAAAAACATTTTAAATTTTTCTTTTCATATAACCATGTTTAATTTAATGTTATACGCATGATTTATAAATTTCAGATAGATTCACACTTTCTGAGTCCTTCAATATTATGTGAATGCTCAATACATATTTATGTGAATGCTCATCCATGTGAATGTGAATGGTGTGAATGACCATTCACATGATCTTTTTTTACCATTCACAAGATTTATGATGTTGCTTCTTTTGAAAAAAAAGTCTTATAATGTTGTCTTATACATGTCTATTCAAAAAAATATATGTGAATGATCATTCACATTAGGGTACGCTGGATTCTCATAGATACCCTGATGAATCTGATTATATATATATATATATATATATATATATATATATATATATATATATATATATATATATATATATATATATATATATATATAATATATATATATATATATATATATATATATATATAGAGAGAGAGAGAGAGAGTCAGGTTCAAAAAAGTAACTCTCGAAATCAAGTGCACCCGAAGGTACCAAACTTAAAAAACTTTTTTTGAAATTTTTTTCTCATAATCATGTTTAGTTTAATGTTATACGCATGATATATGAATTTCACATACGTTCACTTTCTGTGTCCTTAAAAATTATGTTAATACTCAATGCATATCTATGTGAATGGTCATCCATGTGAATGGTCATTTCACACCATGTGAATGGTGTGAATGACCATTCACATGATTTTTTTTACCATTCACAAGATTTATGATGTTGCTATTTTTGAAAAAAAAAAGTCTTATAATATAGTCTTATACATGTCTATTCAAAAAAAATATATGTGAATGATCATTCACATTAGGGTACACTGGAATCTCATAGGTACGCTGATGAACCTGATTATATATATATATATATATATATATATATATATATATATATATATATATATATATATATATATATATAGAGAGAGAGAGAGAGAGAGAGAGAGAGTCAGGTTCAAAAAAGTACCTCTCGAAATCAAGTGCACCCGAAGGTACCAACCTTAAAAAACCTTTTTTAAAATTTTTTTCTCATAACCATGTTTAGTTTAATGTTATACGCATGATATATGAATTTCACATGCATTCACACTTTCTGTGTCCTTAAATATTATGTGAATGCTTAATGCATATTTATGTGAATGGTCATTTCACACCATGTGAATGGTGTGAATGACCATTCACATGATTTTTTTTACCATTCACAATATTTATGATGTTGCTCCTTTTGAAAAAAAAAATTTTATAATGTTGTCTTATACAAGTTTATTAAAAAAAATGTGAATGTCATTCACATTAGAGTACGTTGGGTACGCTGGAATCTCATAGGTACACTGATTAACCTGATTATATATATATATATATATATATATATATATATATATATATATGGTCAGGTTCTATGGGGCACCATATGCATCGGGAACCAAAAAAAGAACCAACCACAGCCTTTAGATTAAACGATCATTGATGCATCACGCGATGGATGTATTTGGTATGCATAGGGGTATTTTGGGAAAAATAAATATGGCTAGTCGAATAAAATTTAATTTTATATTAATTAAATATTCAATCAATACCTAAACAATAAATGCTAAATAATATTAATTGATACATTTCCAAAATTACAAAACCTAAACAAATTCAAAAAAGAAGATTTGATGTCGATGCATCTAATATTCATCTTTCAATTCGTGATGCATCTCGGTTCTTCATCCTCATTTTCGGTCATATTCAACATCTTCTCCGTCCCACCATCATGCATCATCAAAATGGTGATGCATCTTCATCGGATTTATCTTCAAAACACGATGCATCTTCATTAGATTCATCAAAAATAACGATGCATCTTCATTTGATTCATAAAAAATCACGATGCATCATCAAAAATAGTGATGCAAATTCATTTGATTCATCTTCAAACATGATGCATATTCATCGGATTCATCAAAAATCATGATGTATCTGATTCGTCTTCCATAAACATCAGATAAACACGATTAATCTTTCAAAAATTTCCATAAAGAAAATTCATAGAAAAACAACTATAACTTTAAACGATATCATTCCATCATCATCATTGCGAAATCATCATCATCTTCATTAAAATGACACCATGAACCAACTGCTATGCATGGGGCGATGACCGCCGACTTTAGAGAGAGGGATGCCAATGAGGTGGCGGCCACCGAGAGAGGGGGTGGTGGCCGCCAGCTTTAGAGAAAGGAGGAGAGAGATAAGGGTGATCATCATCTTCATTAAACTGCACTGTGAACCGGCTGCTATGCATGGGGTGGTGGTCGCCGACTTTAGATAGAGGGGTGGCAATGAGGTGGTGGCCGCCGGATTAAATATAAATTACAAGGTTAGCATTCCTAAAACGCCCTTAATGCATTTTTGGTTCCCATTTGGTTCCCGATGCATATGGTGCCCCATAGAACCTCAATATATATATAAGCGTGTGTGTGTATATATATATATATATACATAAATGGACCCACGTTTGTGTAGGGTTTTCACAAAACAAAACACAAAAACTCTTGTGTGTGTGTCTGGGCTTTCGGCCGCAAGAAACAAACCACCAATCGGTGTGTGTTTTTTGTTTTTCCCGTTCTTCATGTGTTTGATTGCATACTTGGCGCCGCTTGACCGTGTCATCACCGGTGGATACTGAAAGCATCTCATTTGTGTGTTCTTGTCATCGAATACAAAGGTATGATTTTTATCTACTTTCACATTTACTTATTTTATGTTTTACTTGATGATCCGTGTACGGAATTCGTAACATAAAAAAACTTTCGGTGTGCGTTAATTCGATTAATGTTTATATTTTTATGAAAAACGATACGAATTCCCAATAGTGGTATCAAAGTCATCTCAAGTAACATAATGATAGTATTATTCAAGTATTTATGTCCAATGTTCTTAAAAGTTTCGATTTTTATGATTAAAAGTGTTTAAACGATCGAAATCAATAATTAAAATGTTTAAGGTTTTGATTCGGCTTGGAGAAAATCGACCAAAGGGTTTGGAAACCCCATGGTGATTCTCGGCCAACATTGAAGTTCCTCGGAGCTCGGATTTTGAAATCTTAGTTTGTTTTATTTTAATTGATATTTGATTGTTTAACGTATTTAATTAATTAAAGTTGAAAATTAAACGTTTCGGTTCGCGAAATCTAGCCTTGAGATTTGGACATGGGTTGAGACCCATGACCTCTCAACTATGATGTGGTAGCCGAAGTCATTGATGGTTTATTTCGCCATGTCGTTTAATTCACGATTAAACTCGAACGATTAAAATTAAATGCGTTAAAATCGAATCAATAAATCAAAAGTGTTTGGTTATTAATATTTAGAAATTTGTGATAAAATATATGTAAATATGTTTTCGGTCTTATAAAATTAAAGTGGTAGACTTTATTAGTTTTATAAAATTCACAAATCGGTTTAAATATTATTCGATTCGATAATTAAACGATTAATTAGAATATGGAAATCGAAATAATCAAAGTGAGTTGATTAATGTGTAAGGTCGCCTACCTACAGATCCTATCTTGACGCGACGCCGTCCAACAAGTGCGGAATCCTCGTTAGCGGTTAGACGGAAAGACCACGCACACGAAACACGGAGACACACACGATGATAGACGAACACTAGAACGTCCCGACACGTGATTCTCTCCAAGAACAAACACAAAATCGCATTGCAAGTTCGAGATCGCCTTTGCCTTAATCTCTGCTCAAAGTCTGCAAAAGTTATTAATTAAAACGAATTAACCCTTAATTATAACCCTTGATTCGAACTTGTTCTGGACAAGTTCGACCAGGCCCAAGGCCCTTCGAACTTGTCCTCCATCAGTTCGAACCAGTGACTTTGAACTTACTTTTGAACTTATGTTTGAACTTATCTTTGAACTTATGTTTGAACTTATCTATGAACTTATGTTTGAACTTATTGTAAAACATCAATTACAACCAAGTTCAAACATACATACAATCAATATCAAACATATATCAAATATATAACAAACATATATCAAACACGTAACAATATGTAATTATGAACAAATTGACTATTACAAAATATCGACTATATTTAGAATGCTATCGTCACACACGATGCACTAACATAATGACTTCGATTAATTTCAGCCGTCAAAGGGTTCATCACTCTACTTGTTATTCGGTTCATATGGGTTATTGAACCCAAGTATGAGTCGGTTAACTAAGTTGGTTCGGTTTCCATTTTCCGGTAATTCGTCGTTTACATTAAATCGATTTTAATTAAAAGGTAAGTTTTAATGTTGAAATTAATATCATCATTTGTTTAATCTGCCTTGTCATAAGTTTTTAGAAACCTATAGCCTAATAAAATTTGATGGCAATTTAATTTATAAATTGGATATAATTATGCGTTTAATATTTAGTTCCATAAAATGCATTATAAAGTTAAATGGAGTTTAATTTGAGGATTCTATTTTCAAAATGATGAAATTTTGACTCTGAGTTTCATGCTCGGTCATGGTTTAATGTTTTGAGATTTAATCTCGACATTAACGTTTTTGGTAGAAATCGTTTAAAACCATAAAGAAAAGTTTTTGGTGTTATTTAAAGATGATCAATTTTCTTTAAATATTTTAATGACATATTTTATTGGTATAAATTGTTCATTTAGAAAATTGACATTTTAAATAAAGTTTTTTTTAAAGCGTTTCAATTAAATAATATTTGATTGATAATTATTTAAAGGAAGTTTAAAATATTTATCAATTTTATTTAAAAATAATAACTATATTTATTAAAGGTTGTTTGATAAAAGTTTCTTAAAATAGTAAGTTTAAGTTTCAAAGGTGTTTGAATTGTTAATTAAATATTTTAAGAAAAATGTAGTTATGAATCCAAAGATAATGCAAAGATGGAATTGAATTTGAATTTTTCAGGAAAAAGTTTCTAATTTTGTAAAGTGTTCCTGAATTTTGAGTTTATGAACCGTATTTAATTTAAGAACGATATTGGACATGATTACTTCAATTAATGGTAGATTAATTGGTTTTGGAATTATTTTCATGGCAAGATGAAAATGAGTTCTGGATCATTTATACGGTTTACTGCTTTATTTATGTTTGTAACATAGCTGAGCCTTGAGACCCCTTTGTTTTAGATGGTTGTTCATTTAATCATGATGTTTGCTATTTATTATTGGTTATTTTTGGGAAGGCCTGCGTGTGAAATTCCGGTTTTATGATGTAATCTGTAATAGGTTAGAAACACTACTACAAATCGAAGCTAATGCAACACTTTTGATGCAACAAATTTATAAATTATTGCTTTTTTATTTAAGTTCGCTCTAAAACACCACATTGACAATAAGTGTTGCATATAATGATTTAATGCAACACTTTTTTTTAAAGTGTTGCCATTTTTACTAAAAAAAATGCAACAATTTTCTAAAGTGTTGCATATTTAAATAAAAAATGCAACACATTTTTAGAGTGTTGCATTTATAATAAAAAAATGCAACACATTTTTAAAGTGTTGCATTTATAACGAAAAAAATGCAACACATGTTTAAAAACACTAGTATAGTACCCGCGCAAAGCGGCGGCGGGGACAAATATTTATTTCGGTTCCTGGTTCGTTTGATTGCGTGATATTTTTAGAATGACATAAAGAAGAAATAGATGTCAATAATGAATGATATCTTTAAATAACATAATAGAGAAATAGTTTAAGATTCAGTGTCATTCAAATATGATAAAAATCATATGGTAACAGACAAATAAAGATTTTAATATGTAAAACTTACATTTTCGATCAAGTAAAATCAATATTAGTCTTTTACTGTTTTTATCCTTCTAAATGAATTCCACACGAACAGTCGTAATTTTCCACCATAAATGAGAGCTTAGGAGTGATGAAAAATCATCCACATGAAAATATTGATCCATTCTCTACGAAGATATTTGATTTACAAAATTAAAAATTTACAATATCCATTTTCTACGGAGAATTTCGAGTAGTACATATGAAAATGTTGTATGAAAATGAAAAGTATTTAAAAGGAAGTTTAAATTGGAAACTTTAATTATTTTGTCAAGTGTTAAATATGACATTTTTTTTATGAAACTAGTTTTTCAAATAAAAAGAGGTTTATTTTTGTCATATGATCCAAGAGTAGAAATTTTCTTAAAACTGGTACATTAACTGGACTATTACCAGAATAAGTGGTGTCTAGGACAGTCTCGCTCGGGCTATGGTTGTAGGAATTTCCGAGAGGTTTATAACCGAAATGATCCTGCCCGCTGATTAACCTGACTGGCCACTAGTTCTTGGTAAGAGACTGGTTATAAACCCAAATTAAAAATCTGACACAACACACCGTCCATATAGTGGCACTCATGGTGACCTGTCGTCGTAAGTAGGTTCAGCCTTCGTTGGGTGCTTACCGCGCAAACTCGCAGAGCTGTGAGGTGAGCATTGCAGATCCTAAGTGAGTCTTGGGCCAGTGACTTACAGTTGTTATATGGTGTATGTCAGTGGTAGTTTCTTAGTAAGACTGTTGCCCAAGGTGTGGATGAGATTAAACATGATCAATTTAAGAAATTGGAAATCTCATAAGATCTAAGAGTTGCAAGGGAGTTGTAATTGGTAATAAGTTGTATGCCTGAGTAGCTTATTCATGTAGGTTCAGCCTCCGTTGGGTGGATGAATAAGTAAAATGGTTCTTAGGATTAATAAATCATTTTCTAAATTTTGGGTTATTGATTTATTAATGGTTAATCAAATACTAATTTTTGAAAAATGTTTTAGATGGTTGAAAGAGGCAGAGGTAGAAACGGTTTAAATAATAATGACAATAATAACAACAACAATAATGATAACGTCAAATCTCCCTCCTTAATCTCCTCCTATTGAAAATCATCCTTAAAAGCGCAAAAGTGCTACTTTGAGGACCATTCGAGAAATGGAAAGCCCAAAAGAAGCAATTCCCTAACTGGGAATAAGATCTGACTAATGTTTTGAGTACAGAGCAAAAGTCGTATGTTCTGAGAAGGGCACCAGGACCTGCTCCTATAGAGACTGCTACAGTTGAGGAGAGAAATCTCCACAAGAAGGACTCTGAGGATTCGGTCGATGTTGTCTGTCTAATGCTAGCGACCATGACATCTTAGCTGCGGACTAACCTTATGGATGTCCCAGCTTACCAGATGTATCGCCGGCTAAAGGATATGTTCCAAACTCAGGCTCGGACTGAGAAACATAATATGACTAGGACTCTGAACACTTGCAGAATGGCAGAAGGAACAGCCGTTAGACCCCATGTGCTGAAGATGAAAGGTTATCTGGATCATCTTAGCAGACTTGGGTATCCCATGACATAGGAGATGGCCACAGATTTAATTCTCAATTCCTTATTGAAGGTATTTAAGCAATTTGTAATTTATTACAATATGCATGGAGAAGATGATTAGTGGGCTGCATCAGATGCTTCTGACTGCTGAGGGAATGATTAAGGAGAGAGGATAAGGAAAGAGACGGAAGGGAAAGCAAGTTCCCAAGCCGGATAAAGCTAAGCAGTAGCTAAAACCTAAGACTAAAGAAGTCAAATCCAAGGATGACAAATTCTTTGAGTGCTAGGAAACTGGGCACTGGAAAAGATATTGTCCCAAGTCCTTGGAAAGGGTCAGGGCTGACCGCACTAAGACTTCGGGTATCTGAATTATTCACTTCTATTTGTTCTTGGATATGTGATACCCAATTGAACAACGTTTTATGCATATAATCTCCAATGACTAAAATGAAGTGAAAAAGAGATGACAGATTCAGTGGGAGCATAGAGACAACTTAGAGAATACTCTACTGGACACTACTTTTCATGTCATCAATAGTTAATCATGGTGTAGTAAACAATTTTGTAGTTGAATTTCTTGCAAGTATTTTTGGGATAAATAAAGAAATTTTTTTGGAGATGAAAAATTTATTGCTTTAAATTCCTATTGTTTAAGATTACTAAGTCATGATTATAGACTATTGATTCAAGTGGAACTTGAATAGTAACTTGTCAATAGAGATTGGACAAGCTAGTAGTTATATTCAAATAAAAAGGGTTAACTATGTTGTTGTATATATCGTTCAAGTGTTCAAATGAAGTTTCATCGAACTTATTAATTCTTGAAAGTCAGTTCGAGAGATTATATGAGTTGGATAATCATCCATGATTATATAGAAACTAATAAAATACAGAATTAAATGTAAATGAGTTACATTGAGCTTAATTCTCTTAACTTGTCAGAAACAATTAAAGACTTGATAAGTCAGGATTGTTTAGACAAGAAGTAATCGCATTTTATAAAATTACATCTGAAATGTATACAACTTGTGTGATGGTTAGTTAAGTAATAGTCTTTGACTTGTTTAAACACTCGTCGGCAAACTTGACGGAACTCCATAACGAAATGTTGTAGATAACCAGGTTCTGGTGGTTATGGATACATATCACAAATGTTGAACACAATGTTATTAAGTTAAAATATATTGTTAAGATATAGATAAACCTCATAATGTCATATTCAAGACTAAACATCTAAACGTATCACTAGTAGCAATTAATCTGAATTGCTAGAGCTCTTAAATTTTAATCCTGGTGTTTTCATGAGTGATTTACCAGTTCCTTTAAAAATAATAGATATAAAATTTTAAGGAGATTCAGAATGGATTTGAATAATATTACAAGAACTTGTAATAAAGAACTAGTGTAATTTCTCAAAGATAAACGGTAATGGAAGTTAAGTAAGTTAACTAGAGAACACTCCCACTAAGATCATGTCTGAAATTAATTTTTTGATAGATCATATTACCGTTACATTTGATAAAGGAACAGTATAATTAAATTGATGGAAGTCATGTTGTGTTTATTGAGATAAAGGAGATCAACATGATATCTTTAATGTCGTTCTATTTTGCATGTTTTAGAAATCAAGAATAAAATTGAATTTATTCTAAAAGTATTCCATAGCTGATTGTTGTCGTGGGAACCACAACGAGAACTAAAAGGCTACTGTGGGTTTTGGTTGATATTCATAATTGATGAAGATAGCAAAGATTGGACCAAATTCACAGGTATTTGCTGTGAACAAATATTGGATTGACCCGCCGATTGAGACCACTTTGTGGATCATAGTCATGAGTCGTCTCATAAAGGTAATCCTTAGTACCTGAGATATCTACGTACTTTAGTGTGGGTGCTGCTCTACGCTTGGCCTGACCTAACGTCATCCATAACTGGGTGATCATAACGGTTCGAGGCTGGTTACAGTGGGAATCGTGCTGGAGGCCTAGATAGTCAATATGAGATTTTTACATTCTTCTAACTAAAGGAGATATTTCTGGGACCCTCGGCGATCGATACTGACAGAAATTCATGGTCATGCTCGGACAGAATTGATGTGTTTAACTCTGTCTGTTACGGTTCAGTATGAGATTAGGGAGTCGAGAAACA
>JAANYP010004217.1:0-13410 GCA_020465985.1 Centrapalus pauciflorus
TTGTGTGCTACGTCTAATGATAGGTTAAATTTAGTACTAGAATCACATACCACTATATCTGCTCAGAATGAATCATTAAAATCAGACAACGCTAGCTTAGTAGATATAAAGGAAGATCTTAGGGAGAAGCTTAAGGCTGATGCACAAGATGTCATAGTTCTAAAGGACAAACTGAGCGAACAGTGTGTTAGGTTAGAACTTATGTATGAACATGTTGAGGCATTAACAAAAGAGCTTAAAACCAAAGAAATAGAGCTAGCAGAATCTAAGGTTAAGGTAGCTTAGGCAAACAGTAAACTTGAAAGGTTTAGGAACTCATCACTCAACCTAGGGATGATCTTAGATGCACAAAGTCAATCTAAGAAGCCTGTAGGTCTAGGGTATCATGAGAGTCCTCCACCTTTCAATGATAATTATGTACCTCAAGCTCAGGAGAAAACTGAAAAATCAGTTGAATCAGAGGAAATACCTGAACCAGTGTCTGAAATTGCTAAAGAAAAAGAAACTAAGGTGACTACTCATAATGTCCAGATTAAGAAGGTTAAATTTGTGCCATCCTCTAGCGAAAATTCTGTAGAACAACACAAAATTGACTTTAATGATCAGGAGGAGGAGCCAGTCACTATAGTTGAAATAAAAGAACCAGACACTAGTGAGACACCTAAGTCAAAGGGCACACATAAAAAGTCGATTGACAAAATGTCTTGCTTTAGATGTCACGAAAGGGGGCATGTTGCGTCTAGTTGTCTGTAAGGTCTTCACACTACGGATCTATCTTAGACGTGAGACCGTCAACGAGTGCGGAATCCTCGTTAACGGGTTGACGGAAACAACTCTCACACAGAACACGGAGACTATCAACAAGCTGTACGAACGACGACGGACGCACCTACGAATTGATTCTCTCCGAAACAACACTTAACACACTGATAAACTCGAAATCGCCTTTTGTTTAATCTCTCTCGAATTCTGCAAAAAGTCCCTAATAATTCGAGTCTATCCCTAATTATAGAAGACCATTCGAGTGTGCCATGGGCCAAATTTGAATCAGGCCCAAGGCCCATTCGAGTTTGTCCCCTTGACATTCTCGAATTTGCCTTATGACTTAAATTCGAATCTATCCTAGATTCGAATCCCAATTACTTAGTGAATTCGAATTTAATCTAAATTCGACTTTCACATATATTAAACCTATATTTGAAACTTATGGTTTTAACTTATGTTTGATTTTATCTTTGATCTTTATGTTTGAACTTCCTGTAATACATTACATCAAGTTCAACCATACAAACAATTACTATCAAACATATATAAACACTTATATCAAATACTCGTTAATATTCAATGCTTTGCAGTATTACTTAAACCAAAATGCTAATCCACTTAGACTGCTATCGTCACACAGGATGTACGAACAGACTCCTCCTTGACGATAGCTTCTAACAATTTACACATTTGATTAAGTACTTTATTTATTTATTTAAATCGCTGCCAGCATACAAACCTTTCTCGATACACACTTTAACTACGTTTTCATATTTCCTAGCCTCACTATCCATATGAGTGTCGCTTGAGATTCTATGAGCGTGAAGTATTTGAAGGTCATCTTTAGAAAGATTTACAAGGTGAAGAGGATCGTAGACTCTAAGAATCACTTTTTCTTCAAAGTCCTCCATCACAGCTTCTCCCGTCTCACTTTCCACATACCACCAATTTAGATCTTTCATGACAACCTATGGCATTGGCTTGAGAAGAACCTTTCTCAGACATCTAACTGGTCTGTATTGTTTCTTCATCCACGAACGGCCAGTTAGAGGGTCAATTCGAGTATGGTCCATTACTCGTTTACCTACCCTCGGATTGAGCCGTTCGAACTTCCTCGACCTTCCTTCTTTTCTGATGATCTTTGCAATTATTTCAGCGTAAGGGTCATTGCCGATGTTGATTAGCTCCTTCCATGCTAGCGCTTTTATTTCGATCTTTGGCAAGGAGTTGAACACTTTCAGAGTTCTTCTTAGATACTAGAGACCATCTTTTCTTTTGATAATGAATAGCTGCAATTCCCGATTAAAGAACCAGCTCAATATACTTCCTGAAAGTTCTCCAGTACCCGGCACACGTATCTTCCTTTTTAGCGGAAACTCTCTTTTCTCTGCCCTAAACCATAATTTTCTTTTCTCTTCATTGGTAAGTTCTCTAGCAGGTTCTTCACTTGCTGATTCAACATTTAAAGCAGCGTGTACCACTTCTATGTCAATCATCTGATTTCCTTCCGTTATGTAAGTATCTGTGATGGGGTTTTGCTGAACAATGATCTCATTTGCTTCATCATCTTCATCAACACAAACTTCATCATCAGATTTCCAATCTGTTACATCTTCGGGCACAAATTCTCCTTCTTCTAACTCCTCCATTTCATCCTCAAAGTCAAAGCCAAGGTCCATAGGGTCGTCATCGAGATCCATTAGAGCTTCGATCATTTCGTGTATCTCTGACTCTGTGGCTTTTGATGAACTGGCCTCTCCTTCTACAGCTCCCGATTGACCTGGCTCCCCCTGAGTCTCAGCATCTTAAGTAGCAGTAAAATGTACTGGCTCACTATGTCTTTGCATGCTGGGATCATTGCCATCATTATCTCCATCATCATTTTCATCCCTGGGCAGCTCTACTTGATCACGGCAGCTTGTCTCCCCCCGAGCCTTTAGATTTTGCATTAATTGCTCAATCAGGGAGCGCATCGATCGTATTTCAGCCGATTGATCAGCAACAAAGGTTTTCAACTCCAAGTTTTCTTCCTGAACTTTACCCACAACTTTCTTCAGCTCGGCATTCTCGATATCTATGTTGGCATTATGCTTCTGAATTTCGGCGAGAGCCGTTGTCAGACCAAATATTTGAATTTGTTGGAAGTCTACTCTGCTCTTCAGCTCAGAAAATCTTTGACTCTCCATGAAGGTGGATGAGGTTGATGGAATGGATTGTATTGGGGTTGGAATGTACGGTTCAACAGGTGGTGGTGATGGTGGAATGGTAGATTGAGTAGGTGGAGGTTGAGATATTTCTGGCTGTGCAGCAGAAGCTGAGGTAGCTCCCTGCATAAAAGGATGACGTTCAGCCCTTTGCCTAGTCAATAATGGAGCAACTTCTTCTTCCTCAAAATCAGAGTCATCAGACTCCCTTGACTCTCTCCACCTTGTAGCTTCTTCATTCATTACCACTAATCTCGATCCATAAGTCCGTATGTGAATGGACGGATCTTCTGGTTCTTTCTCCACTTCTATTTCCTCCATATCTTCAGATCAGAAGATAAGACGGCTTCTACTTCTGGCACGGATTGATACTCATCAATTTGCCTAAGAACATCATCTTCTCCTTCCGGAGGCTCTAACAATTCTCCAACTAACTCTGCTGTAATTTCTTCATTGGCATTTAGACCAGCTTCCCAAATCTCATGCAGTGTTTGACATAACTGATCAGATGTCGGAATAGATACTGCTGGTGTACTTGAATGTCCAGCCTCTTGTGGCTGTTGAACTTGACTCGTGGAAGGCCTATCTGCCTGAGTTTGACTCGCTGAAGGTCTTTGGCGTCTCCTCTGTTGTTGAGGCCTTTGTTGTTGACGCTGTTGTTGTGGCTGTCGTTGCTGAACTTCCACCGCCCCTGCCCAGTTGGCATCTGGAGGCGCTACAAAGTTTGGGTCAATTACTGCTCCAAATAAAGGTGTCTCTATTGGGACAGCTAACCTACCTCGGTGACCGAAGAAATCGGAAAAAATTCTTTTATCAATAACTGCAACGCTCTGAATGTCGTTCAGCTGCGGCAGATTTGGTAGAAAATGCCTGATGAGCATCATGACAAAACGTGGATAAAGAAGAAATCTTTCTCTCTCCGGAGCCGTTATCTGATGAACGAACTCCGAGAAGAACATCTATGAAAATCTAAACTCCTGATTATACACCAATGCGATTATCCCTGATTGGATCTTCGATACGATATAATCAAATCCCGCTTTCTTCGCCGCGAAGCATACCATGAAAACGTGCGCCAGATATCGCCATTGTCTAATTAACCCACTCTTCATATACGATGTCTTACTAACATCTAAACTATAACCCATTCTTGTAAATGCTGCCTGCCTGATCGATAATTGGAAATCAATAGGGCCATCTTCCTGCTCCTGAGTGCCCAATTGAAGCACTTGACGAAGGATATCAGCAGAAAACACCAACGGATTACCAGCAATCCTTGTCCTAAGAACTGTCGGAGTGACAGTGCAATCGACTTGCAAATGGTCATAGAATTGTCGCACGTACGGAATGACAATCTGGATATTATGTGACAGTGCATACGCGATTCTGGACTCAACTAAGAAATCCACCATCTGGCGGAACGCCTGCGCTTCAGGGATCGCATGGTCAGGGGAAATGACCATATTATGCTTCGGAACAAAAACTCTATCCGCCATGTCTGCACAATATATCAAATTAAATATTAGAATTATTAAAAATGAATAAACTTGTTTAAATTCAAATTTGTTTTATTTTGAACTTGTGTAAGTACAAAATCCAACACATATGAATTTCTACAAGTTTAATTAAAATTTAAATTGAATAATTCAAATAAAATGACAAACTCGAACAAAGAGATTCGAATTAACACTTTTTGGAGTTTGATGACACATTCGAGGGTAGTGTCCATTCGAGTTTACTGAACAAACTCGAATCAGGCCACGAACAGACTCGAAAGAGTCGGCCACCAACCTCACAAAAATTCATGATTTTAACCATGTTAGACTCAGAGAATCACATCTTTTAGTCCTACTAGGTTCTAATCAATGATATTCGAAGTTAATTTGACTTTTTACCGGTTAAAAGTTTGTAATTTTGAAAAACCAACTTTCTACCAATAAAACTTCAAAAACTAATGATTTTGGCTTAAATGGAGTATAATACTACTTAAATCTTGTACAAATCACTTGATTATACCTAGATCTATGAGTAGGATCGAACCCACACGGACAGAAAATCGAGAATAGTTGATTTATTGAAAACGGCAAACTCGAATGTTAGATTCGAAATCGCTTCAATAAACTCGAGAGTATAGATTCGAGAACAGTTGGAGTAATGACTCTCACTGTTGACCTATTTATACCACCAACCTTCGAGTCTAATGCCTCTTTCGAATCTGCTGAAAAATTCGAGCTCAGCCAAATTCGATTTTAGGTTAAACTCGAATTAACCCCTGATACTTTGAAAATTTCAAAAATTTTGAAATAAATTCAACTTTTTCAACCTTTTTCAACCATATTGTGTAACGGAATAAACTATGCCAAATCTTTAACCCTAAGCACAAGATTTTCGCGCAATGTTTATTTTATTCAACTATGAGTGCACCCTCAGCAATTTTTGACCTTTTTCCTAAGTAAAATAAAAATAAAAATAAAAATAAAATAAAATAAAATAAAAGAAAAGAAAAGTAAAAATAAGTGAAAACAAAAATTTTTAAACTTTTGAACAAAAATTTAACTTAGACTTAAGCTACATTTATTTAAAATTTACAACCTATGCTAAACACTTAACAAATTATTTTTGATGAGCATAGTCCAAGAAAGGTTCAATCAGATAGCGGTGTCAGATACTCACCTTCAGTACTTAAACTTTCACACTTAGGAATTTTTGATTCCTTTGATTGTTTGTCGTGACATACCCGTTTAGCTGATTGTTGGTATTTACCTCTTTAAACATGCTACATTTCGGAATATCCCTTGGCATTTTTATTTATCATGAAATTATCTAACGTGACTCAGACATAGACATACTTTTATGATCAAGGCATACATACAATGATTCTAACTTTTTGGTATTTGCAAACTTTCTTTAAAAGACAAACATTGGACACAGGTCTGTATTTACATACAACAAAGTGTCTTAGTTTGACTTAAGGTTTATTTTTAAAGCTAGCAAGAGAGCGGTGACAGGTCTGTACTGACGTACAACAAAGCGACTTATCTTGCTAACCCAAATCAAAACAGAGGCAACAGGTCTGTACTTACGTACAACAGAGTTACATGATTTTGACTCTCAATTCTTTATGATTTTTCTATGCTTTCCATTTTAAGATATATTTGATGTTGCTATACATCCCCAGAAAGTTTGCATACCTCATTTAGACTCAAAGTTTGTATGCCTCGTACGTAAAAATTAAGACCGATTGGTCATACATCTAAGTTAGTGACACGTTTGACTTTTTCTTGAATATTTTATTAGCGTTGAGACTCCCTATATGTATTATGCCTACCAACACATCAAACTAAAATAAAGTATAACACTTAGAATTTTAGGTGCATTATGTGTGAAAGTCTAAACACTTAGAGTTTGTAACGACTGTGCTAATTTTCGTCACTTTGAACCTATACATCTAAGACTTACCTCTTTTTCTGATATTCTCTGTTTTTTGAATTTTTTATGGTTTTATACTCTTTTTAATGTAAGGTCTACACACTACGGATCTATCTTAGACGCGAGACCGTCAACGAGTGCGGAATCCTCGTTAACGGGTTGACGGAAACGACTCTCACACGGAACACGGAGACTATCAACAAGCTGTACGAACGACGACGGACGCACCTACGAATTGATTCTCTCCAAAACAACACTAAACACACTGATAAACTCGAAATCGCCTTTTGCTTAACCTCTCTCGAATTCTGCCAAAAGTCCCTAATAATTCGAGTCTATCCCTAATTATAGAAGACCATTCGAGTTTGCCATGGGCCAAACTCGAATCAGGCCCAAGGCCCATTCGAGTTTGTCCCCTTGACATTCTCGAATTTGCCTTATGACTTAGATTCGAATCTATATCAAAATCTTTTCACATTTGCTCGTCTGATGATCCAAAAATGATATCATCGACGTACACTTGTACCAAGATGAAGTGTTCTCCCTTTCTCTTAACGAATAGCGTACTATCTATCCTACCCCTTTCAAACTCGTTCTCTAACAGATGGTTGGATAAAGTCTCGTACCACGCCCTTGGTGCTTGATGCAATCCATACAGAGCCTTGTCTAATCGATATACTCTGTCTGGATATTTTGGATCTGTAAATCCGGGCGGCTGTTCTACATACACCAGTTCCTTCACTTTCCCATAGAGGAAAGCACTCTTAACATCTAATTGATATACCTTAAAGCCCTTGAAGGAAGCAAAAGCCAGAAACAACCTAATTGCTTCCAGCCTTGCTACTGGCGCAAACACCTCATTGTAATCGATTCCCTCCTCTTGGTTGAAACCCTTTACGACTAACCTAGCCTTGTTGCGAGTGACTATACCCCGATCGTCTCTTTTGCACTTAAAAACCCATTTGGTTCCTATGGCAATTTCCCCTCGAGGTAATGGAACTAACTCCCACACTTCTAGCTTCCAAAATTGCGAGAGTTCTTCCTGCATCGCTTCAACCCAGGAGTTATCCTTTAGTGCCATTTGCAAATTCTATGGCTCTACTTGCGAGATGAAACAAGAATAGAGGCAGGTATGAAAGGCCTCAGAGTCATTTATCATCGTCAACAACACAGTGTTGTTATTTAAACTACTCCTAGTCCTCACACCCTCATTAGGATTTCCTATGATGCTTTCTAACGGATGGTTCTTGTTAATCCTAGAAGTCTCTATCTCGTCAACTCTCAGATTATCTCCTAAGTTAGATCCTATTTCACCTAGTGGGGGAACCTCCTCAGATTCTACATTTTCCTCCTCGTGGACAGTTTCCTCAGAGTTGGATTTTGTTGTCTGAGTTTGATTCTCAGTTGAAGGTGCTTCTGGATCAGTGACTTCTGGAGATCCATCTTCAGTCAAAGTAGGCTCGGATGTGGATTGAAATGTAGTCGTCGGAAAGGTATGACCTTCGTCATTCAGATTCAACGTTGCCAAGTCCTTTTCGATCGTACCTGCATTTTCATCCAAAGAAATGTTAAATGACTCAAACAATTTATCATAGTCAAATATCCATTCCGGACCTATTTGGGGTTCATGTGTATAACTTGTGACTTCAATGTTATACACAATCTCTACTATACCATTTGTATTGTTAAAAACCCGTTTGTTTGGTGAGTTCGGCACATAACCAAGGAAGTATCCTTCGTCAGCCTTTTCACCAAACTTAGGTTGATGTTTTGTTCGCAATAAAGTACATGGTACCCCAAACGGTTCGAAGCCAGTTAAATTAGGTGGCCGCTTATTCAAAATTTCATAACAGGTTTTGTTCAAAGATTTTACAGTTAGGACCCGGTTTAAAATATGACATGCGGTATTCATTGCCTGCCCCCAAATCATGGTAGGAATCTTTGAATCCGAAAGCCTAGTCCTAGCTGCCTCAATCAATGTCCTATTCTTTCGTTCGGCCACCCCATTTTGTTGAGGCTCATACGGTGCACTAAATTGATGCACTATGCCCTTTGATAAGCAATATACACCAATTACAGTGTTTTTAAATTCTGTTCCATTATCACTACAAAGCCTTTTAACCCGTGTTCCATAGGAATTCTCCACTTGGTCTAAGAACCCGATGAGCTTGGATGTCGTCTCGTCCTTTGTACCTAGAAAGAAAACCCAAGAAAATCGTGAGTAATCGTCAGTGATAACTAAACAGTACCAACTACCTGCTATACTCCTTTTGTTGATTGGTCCGAAGAGATCCATATGCAACAAATCGAATGTAGAGGTTATGGAGTTCTGAATCTTGGACTTGTGTGCCTTCTTATGTTGTTTGCCCTTCTTGCAAGGTAGACACTTGTTCTCGAACTGAAAACTCTTCATAGGTACACCTTGCACCAACCCATTTTTGGTAATATAGTTCATTTTTCTTAGGTGCAAGTGTGCCATGCGTCTGTGCCATAAAACTGATTCAGTCTCCGAAGCTTTAGATAATAAACAGATTGGACCCATCGAAGATTCAGGCTTGTTCATGACGAGCATATACAAGTCGTTCTTCCTTGGAGCCCTCATCAATATCCACTCTTCAGGTATCTTGAACCCTGGTTTTAGCACTAACGCTTCAGTGTTAGTAAACAGCACTGAATTCTTTCTATCACAGATTTGAGATACACTAATGAGATTATGAACCAGTTTATCAACGTGATAAACTTGATCCAATGTAATCGTCCCATTAGTGACTTCTCCAGTACCAGTGATGGTTCCACCCTTGTTTCCCGCGAATGATACAAATCCCCGATTCCCACCCTTGAAGTCTGTAAGTAGACTTCTTTCCCCTGTCATGTGCCTGGAGCATCCACTGTCGACGAACCACTTGTTGTTTGGACCTGTGGTTATCTCCTGCACATAAAAGAAAATAGGTTAGTTATCACGGGGAACCCAAGCCATAACTGACTTGGTTATACCATTCTCGTCCACATATTTAAACTCTTTCAAATACCCATCTCGCCTTTCAGGTGACTTGGGTCGTTGAACAGGAGTTTGTTGTGGTGCCGAGTGATGTAAATTCACTCTTTGCCTTTGAGTAGGCATTTGTTGTGGAGCTCTTGAATAATTCCGATTATATTGCATTTCAGATTGAAATCCCTGAGCTCTAACCGGTGTGTGATGTCTAACAGGAGTATGTGACCTAACTGGAGTGTAAGCTCTTCTAGGTGTTGTACTCCTATAGACTTGTTGAGGTCCTGACCTAGATTGATTAGGGACTCTATTCGGTGAATTAGTCCTAACCACTTCATTTGGTCTACCTTTTACCGGTATTTGTTTCACAACTTGTTTTGGTGTAGCCTGCACAGGTTTCTCGGTACTCTGAGAACTACTAGTGCTCGCCACACATGTTGAAGGCTTAGGTTGTTCTGACTTCCCTGTCTTAGGTGTAGTGTCAACTTTCCTATGCGGACAGTTAGAAGTGACATGCCCCCTCTCGTGACATCTAAAGCATGACATCTTGTCAATAGACTTCTTGTGTGAGCCCTTTGACTTAAGTGTGTCACTAGTATCTGATTCTTTTGGTGCATCTAAAGTGACTAATTCATCATCCTGATCATTAAAATCAATTTTATGTTTTCCTACAGGTGTTTCACTAGAGGAGGAAACAAATTTGACTTTCTTAATCTTGACAGTTGTATCAGTCACCTTAGGTGTATTTTCTTTTACAGGCTCAGACACAGGTGCTGGTATTTCCTCTAAGTCTTCTGATCTCTCAGTTTTCTCCTGAGGTAGAGGCACATAGTTTGCATTAGAAGGTGGAGGAATCTCATGAAATCCTAGACCTACAGGCTTTTTAGATTGGTGTTGAGCATCTAAAACTTTCCCAAGGTTCAGACTTGAGTTCCTAAACTTTTCTAGCTTACTATTAGCCTCTGCTACCTTCACCTTAGTTTCAGCTAGCTCTACTTCCTTGGTCTTAAGATCTTTGGTCAAAGCCTCTACATGCTCAAACATCAGTTCTAATCTAACACACAGCTCACTCAGCTTGTCTTTCAGAACTATTACATCTTGAGCATCAGCCTTAAGTTTATCCCTAAGATCTTGCTTAATGTCATTCAAGCTAAGCATTATCAGATTTTAAAGATTCATTTTGAGCAGATATGTTTTTATGTGATTCTAATACTAGATTCAACCTGTCGTTCGAAGTAACACATAAAACACATAATTCTTGGAAAAGGGTGTAATTCGGACTTACCTTTGTGTAATCCGAGTCGACGTTGGCCATTTTAGCCGCAAACTCCAGAAGTGTCTGATCATTCGACTTCTCCACCCACATTGGACTGCTTTCGTGTTGACTGCTGTCCCTTGTGTTCTGCTCTTCCCCTTCACATCCACTCTCAGTGAATTCAGCCACAAAGGCTCTAGCATTAGTTTCCGGATGTGAGCTCCAGTCATAAGTACCATCCAGCTGTCTGTCGGCTGTGACGTTTGATAACAGACCAGCTATGTTGGCTTGACCAGATGATGAACTTGGAAGATATCTCTGTTGAGACTGGTTCTGAAACTGTCCATGCGACTGATTCTGCCCTTGGTAATTATCTACCTTCGGTCTCTGACATTCTCTGGCGAAGTTTCCTAAGCCCTGACAGTTATAGCATTTCACCTTGGACTTATCAATGCCAATCCCCTTATTATTCAAGCTCAAATTTCTTCCCGTGCGCTTGATGAATCGTTTAACCCGTTGGGTTACCATGGCCAATTGCCATTTGAGATCCATCTCCTCAAGGTCGTCAGGGTCTACTTGATCATAGTCTTCATCCCAGAGTGCAGGATCGTTTATTTTCCCTTCTACGCAGTTCCCATATGCGGCCACAAATGACGCCAAAAGATTCAAATGTTCTTCGGCCGACTTAGCGCTCATGGCCATTTTAGAGTAGCCCTGAGATGTTGATGCCGGTGTTGCCTGATGTTGCGGTTCTTCCGGTCTCCCAAACCCTAAGAATGCTCTATTCAGTGCGTCGTCAGTCTCTGGTGGTGACGACGTTTCCCCAGTGAAAAACGCTGTATCAGTTTTCATATCAGCTGCCGCTGAAGGTTTTGTTGATTTTCCAAAATACATGGCTGGATTTTTGACTTGTTCATAATCTGTTTCGGCCTTCAGTAGCTCGAAGTGATAAGCCCTCAGTGTTCCCACTACATCCTCCAACGATTGAGTATAATACTTATCCTCATCAAGCTTAATCATAGCCACGTACATCGCCCATTTGGCTGGTAAGGCATCAAGAAGCTTATTGTTCTTTTCTGTATCACTATACTCAATCCCATGACTCTCAAGCTCTGTCAGCAGATGTGTTGGGAAATAATCTAAGTAGTTCAAGCTGTTAGTTAGATTTCTCATACTGTTAGTAGAATTTCTGTGTAAATACAAAGTTCATGCTGTTAGTTGAAGAATCTCGAGCTGCTAGTGCAAAAGTTCAAGCTGCCAGAGTAAATCAACTCAAGCTGCTCTGTTCAAGCTGTCAAGTGATTCAAGCTGCTCAACAGATTTTCAAACAGAAAGTGCTGATATTTAGGAAAAGATATCTACACAAAGATTTCAGCATATCTACTATCAGAGAAGTCATAGTCCGTCAAGGAAACAAATCAAGAAGCAATATAAATACATAGAATAGGACTTTCTATTTGATAGGAGTTTTTTGCATATTCAAGTTTGTAATTGCTTTGTGTTTAAGTTTCCATAAGCCTCTAAGGTTGTAAAACCCTAAGAACAGTTTGTGTTCTTCGTCTAATCAAACAGATTAGAGGTGATTGTAATCATTGAAGTCAACAATACAAGCAGTTTTGATTATTACTTGTGTTTATTTGATATTGATTCAGAAAGCTTTTGTTAAAATAATTAAGTGTTATTCCGCAAACTTCTTAATTAAACTTTGATTCAAAGCAAGATTATTGATTTTTACTATGATAAATTCAAATCAGTTAGTCTTGGTTAGTTAAGTACAGATTCTGACAAGTGGCATCAGAGCCACAGGTCGTTCTTTGTTTTTCAAAGTCGAAAGTTTTCTTTTAAATTTTTAATCTTTTGCAATGGAATTTGATAATAGCAGCAGTGGATCTGGGCAAGGACTAAAAGTGCCTATGCTCAAGCCCACTGAGTTTGAGATGTGGAAACTCAGGATTCAACAGCATATTAAATTCATTGATTATGTCATATGGGAAGCTGTTGAATTTCCTCCTGTAGTTGATCCAGAACTTGATGATGAGGGAAAACCCATCAAAACTCCTCCAAAAACTGAACTTAAAAGAAAGGCTAGAATGAATGAAGTGAAAGCTCTTACACTTCTACAAATAGCCATTCCTAATTCTTATCAACATCAGTTCAAAAAGTTTTATACTGCTCATTTTCTTTGGAATGCTTTAGAGAAAAGATTTGCTGGGAATGCCAGTACCAAGAGAAATCAAAAAGATCTTTTAAAACAGCAGTATGAGAACTTTTCTGGTGGCAAGAATGAAAACCTCACTCAAATCTTTGACAGGTTCAACAAACTGATAAGTGAACTGCAAAGTGCAAAAGCCAGCCTGGATCAAGATGAGGTCAACAGAAAGTTTCTCAGATCTCTTGGAGAAGAATGGACAGTTTATGCTGCTCAATGGAGAACTAAGGACACTCTTAATGAAATATAACTAGATGATTTGTACAATAGTCTGAGAGTGTTTGAAACTGAGATTGATGCTAAAAAGAAATCTCTCTCTTATAATCACAATACTGCACTTATGTCATCTGAAAAATCTAATTGCAGTGATTCCTTTTCAGGTGGTGATGGCAACTCTACTGAAACTCACTATGAGGCCTTTGTTGCCAATGATGGACTGTTTGCTTTAAATGCTGAAGATCTAGAACAGATTCATCCAGATGATCTTGAAGAGATGGATTTGAAGTGGCAACATGCAATGCTGACTATGAGAGCCAAAAGGTTTCTTAAAAGAACTTGC
>JAANYP010004218.1:0-89842 GCA_020465985.1 Centrapalus pauciflorus
ACATGTTTTCATAATATTATCACTTTTATAATGTGTTCATATTTTCATAAACACATTTAAAGAAACAACTTAAAAATAAAAACTAGAAACTTATAAACTTGAGTTTTTATGAAACTTGTTGTTGTAGGTGATTATATATATTATGCAAGACTTATATAAACATAAATATAAGATGATATAAGCTAGTATTTACTTACTTTGGGGTATTAGAAAGATGAAACCAAGTAGAAGTTGAAACTCTTGGAAGATTTCACCCAAAAACACTTGAAATGATGCAAGAACACAAAATGGGAATTTTTGGGGTGCTTGGCTTCTTCTTGGCCGGTTTTCAAAGGGAGAAAAGAAGGAGGTTTTTGTGTTGTGAAGGTGTGAAGAATGAGATGAAGTGGTGGTTCTATTTATAGAGGTGAAAAAGGTGGTGAAATGATGAAAATAGTGAAAAATCTTGGATGAAAGGAAAGAGGAGGATTTGATGGTGAAATGTTGAGTAAAAAAATGCATTCTTTTGGTCCTTGTGTACTACATAGGGCCGGCCTATGTAGTGTATTTTTGGTGTATTTTTCTTTTTTTTTTTGTATAAAAGTATTTAAAATGTATTCTTGTATTTCCCTTTTTTTGTAAATTCATAAATACTTTTGGATGCATTGTTTTAATTAATTGTTTTAGTCTTGCATAATTAATGTTAAGTAATTGTATTAGTGTATGACTAGTGTCACTAATCATAATTTAGTTATGTACTTAGTTGAATTAATCCCTCATATCGCAAATTGATCGGATTAATTGATTTCCCGATTCATCGCACCGACGAATTTGATTCTAATTGAGTTGAATTTTCTAATAAACCTTGTTAATCACTTGATTAATTTCTAATGACCACTGATTAGGCTATAATTGACTATTAAATACAGATTAGGGCTTTGTTGCTAACCTGGTTTAGTGCCGGATGTTACAAATAGGCTTCCCGAATGGGAATGAAGTGAGCACATTTTGTCAGACGGTCAACGATGACCCAAATGGCAACATGTTGACGATGTGTCTTGTAACATTCGACACTAAACCAGGTTAGCATCTACGACCTAATCTGTATTTAATAGGCAATTATAACCTAATCAGTGGTCATTAGAAATTAATCAAAGGGATTAACAATGTTCATTAGGAAATTCAACCCAATTAGAATCAAATTCATCGGTGCGATGAATCGGGAAATCAATTAATCCGATCGATTTACGATATGAGGGATTAATTCAACTAAGTACATAATTAAATTATGATTAGTGACACTAATCATACACTAATATAATTACTTAACATTAATTATGCAAGACTAGAACAATTCATTAAAACAATGCATCCAAAAGTATTTATGAATTTACAAGAAAAGGGAAATACAAGAATACATTCTAATTACTTTTATGCAAAAAAAAAGGAGTAAAAATACACCAAAAAATACCCCATAGGCCGGCCAAATAGGAAGGACACAAGGACAATGGAAATTTTTTTTTTACACAACCTCCATAACCTTTCAAAAATCAAATCCATCAAACACCATTCTCCTTTCAATTCAAACTAGATCTTACACTCCACCTCCATTTGAAAGATCATCTTTACTCTATAAATAGAGAGCATTTCTCTTCATTTTTATCACACAAGAATTCTATTTTCTCTCCTCTATGGTCCGGCCACACACACACACACATAGTGCACACATCTTTTCTTTCAAAGTGTTCTTCAAGTCTTCAAGTGTTCTTGGTGTTTCAATTCAAGATCCAACTTTTTCTAGTTTGCATCTTTCTAACACATTAAAGTAAGTAAATACTAGCTTATTTCATCTTATATTTATGTTATTTAAGTCTTGTATAATATATATAATCACCAACAACAACAAGTTTCATAAAAACTCATGTTTATAAATTTCTAGTTTTTGTTTTTAAGTTGTTTCTTTAAATGTGTTTATGAATACATAAACACATCATAAAAGTGTTAATATTATGAAAACAAGTAATATATATGTGTTTTATAACTTTTATACAAGTAGTCTTTGAATAAACAACAAGAATCATAAGTTATTTCAAGTTTATAAACTGCGGATTTTCGGCAGAAAATTTATATCGACTTTGAAAAGTCATAACTAATTCATAACTTAACGAAATGAGTTGATTCTTGTCTCAAAAGTTAGATCTATGTTTTAACTATAGATCTGGAAGTTTTCATAATTTATTTTTGAGTTTAAGACCTCCAGAAATTATTTGGGAAACCGAAAGTTTGACAGCTCAAAAATGGCCAACATAGGGTTTTCAACAAGCTTTTTTCTCAACCTAAACATCTCAAAAAATGGCCGTTCTTCATTCTAAAAATTCTTTGTATATAGTAGTTTAATGTCCTAGAAAACCAAAGCCTAAAACATTTGGAGCTTGGTAAAAAACAGCTTCAAAGTAGGCCGAAAAACTTTCGAAAAAGCTGGAAAATTATATATATATATATAAACTTGACGTTTTAAGTAGGTTTTATTTATAAACTTGTAATGCTGGGTGATTTAAGACATAAAAATCTACAAATATATATATTATCATATATTAGAGATATTAAGTCCCTATTATCATTTAGGGCTCGATTAAACTCACCCGGTGCATCACCCACCAACTTAAGCTAAATAGCATTTTACGCTCGTTTTTTCCATCGCACTCACGGTGAGTCCTCATAGCCCCTATTTTCACACTGTTATGTTTTGGGGTTGAAATACATGCTTCGTTTTCATATGGACACGAAAACAACTTCATTTCTATTATATATTACACATGTGGTTCAATCAGTCCTTATATCATGAACCGTTAATTGCATTTATTTGTAAGCCCGAATATATTGTGGATAGATCTATCGGGAGTCATGTCCCACATTCGGGTTAGTTCGGGTCGGCTAACAGCGAGTGCATATATATTTAACACACAGTATTACGTATGGGAATACTGCACATGGTAAACTCATTTTTAATTAAGTTTCGGTTGCTTGATGGTTTATATGTAATACATAACATGGAATTTATGATTTTATAAGTTCAAACTTAACTGTTGTTGCCCATACAAGTCGGATTTACGTGTAAACCTATGAGCTCACCAACAATTTTTGTTAACGTATTTTAGTGTGTATTTTTAGGAAATTAAGGCAAGTGTGCCATCAGACGTATTTTCTTTCAAGCTTCCGCATCTAAGGAGTCACATGCATTTTTGAAACTACTGGAGATTTAGCTGCATTATTTTGAATACTTTAATGGGAAAATGACATCAAATAGCTCCTAACTTTCGACTTTGTACACATTTATGTAGTGAACTTTTTTTTGTGCACATTTGGTAGTCAAAGTTTCAAAATTGTTCCAATTTAGTAGTTGGCGTACCTTTTAACTGGTTGCTTCCGGTTTCGATGCCTACGTGGATAATTTTTTAATGACGTGGCTACCCGGTTTTATCTACGTGGCAACCGGTATTTTAAAATCACCCGGGTTTATAACCGGGTGATTTTAAAAAACCCGGGTGATTTCTTAATTTCATACGACGTTATAAGCCCGGGTGATTTTAAAAAACGGTTTGCCACGTAGATAAAACCGGGTATAATATAAAAACGGGTAGCCATGTCATTAAAAAATTGTCCATGTAGGCATCGAAACCAGAAGCAACCGGTTAAAAGGTACGCCAACTACCAAATTAGAACAATTTTGAAACTTTGACTACCGAATGTACACAAAAAAAAGTTCACTACATAAATGTGTACAAAGTCGAAAGTTTAGAGCTATTTGATGTCATTTTCCCTACTTTAATTATGTACTTAAATCTCCGTATTATGCGAACTTCTTTTCTTCATGTCAGACTATGTATAACCTTAATTTAAAGTTTATCAATGTATTTTTGAAAAACGTCCATATAGTGGTCGTTCGTTATGATTATGGTTATGCTTCCGCGACGTCACGCTTCGTTGCCAACCGGGGAAACGGGGTGTGACAGATTGGTATCAAAGCCATAGTTATAGTGAACTAGGTTGCATTAGTACCCTAGACTATAACTGCACCTAAGTATTACTGATTATGAAAATATTTTGTAACTAACTAAAAGACTATGCATGGACCTTGATAGCAGAAAACATGTCCAACCAAGAGATAATCATTTTGTCTGACTCGAAAGAGGAGTATACCCCCACCAGCCAATACAACCCGGAGGTGTTTTCTGAGGAGGACCCAACTAAGGAGGAAGACCCCTCGAAAGACGAGGATCCCATGGAAGAGTCAGACGAGGAGGAACCAATGGAAGAGGACGACGCCGGAGTAGATCCACCACCCCCGGTGATCCCCGCCTGCACCCCATACCATCCTGAGGTTCCGTCGTTCAAGCCATACTGTCCCTACCCTAACGGACCGAAAATGATGTTTACACCCCGAAAGAGGGTGTTCATACCGAGGCAGGAGTCTATTCCCATCCCGACTCCTCAACCAAGTCCACCACCCCAGCGACGACGGGCAAACGCCCGTAGATGGAACTGGATAGCCGAGACTCTCCGTGAGTGGAGACAAGAGGAAGGAATCCCTTCCCAGTTTGAGGTCGGAGGACCATCCTCCGCACCGATCCCACCGCTCACTCAGGATCCGGCCGACCAGACTGTACCTCTTTTAGTAGCAAGGTCTACACGACATGACCTCCAAATCCGGTTACAGAACTCCAACTTGTACTGGGTTAACCAGCACACCCTCACCATCCAGCAGGATGGCCTGGATGAGCTTCGGCAGCGATTAGCCGAAAGCGAGGCTCAGAACAAGGAGCTGACTCAGCGCCGCAACGCTTTGGAGAAGGGAGAGACCCCTGATCACTCCCACACCTAGTACCCCTTATCTATCTTTGTAATGTTAGACAAAATTATTATGTAATAGCGTAGGACAAAATTTTCGGGTAATAACCCGCCCCATTATAAGAAAGTTATGAATGATTAATGAATATTTCAAGTTATTTATGAAATTGTGTTTGATGATTATAGTACTATGTCTTAAGAAAAATTTAAATCTTTAAGATTCAACTTCTTACACTATGCTCTTTTCTTTAAACTTTAAGATAATGCCGCCAAGAAGAGCCATGAACACGGAAAAAATCGAGCAATTAGTCGCACAAAGAGTGGTCGCCGCTATAGCCACTTATGAGACCAACCGAAATAGTTCTGCCAACGGAGATGGTGGTGCTAGCCGCACCACGGGAGGTACTGAAACCCACCCAAAAGGTTGCGGAATTAAGGGGTTCTTGAGTTGCAAGCCCCGATACTTTAACGGGACTGAGGGAGCCGTTGGATTGGTACGATGATTTGAAAAATTGGAGTCTGTCTTCCGTGTTAGCGGATGTGTTGAAGGAGACAAGGTGAAATTCACCACCCACACTCTGCAAGATAGCGCCTTGACATGGTGGAACTCGTATGCCCAGTCTGTGGGGATTGATGCAGCTTACCAACTCGCCTGGGCCGAGTTAAAGCAAATGATGACCGACGAGTATTGCCCGAGAAGTGAACTACAGAAGATGGAGTCAGAGTTTTGGAATCTGGCTATGAAAGAAACGGATGTAGCTGGATACACCAACCGATTCCACGAGCTAAGCATTCGGTGCCCACAGATGGTGACCCATGAATACAAGAAAATTGAACGTTACATCTGGGGACTCGCCCCTCAAATTCAAGGCAATGTCACTGCCTCCAACCCAACCACCATTCAGGATGCCATCATAATGGCCAACAACCTTATGGATCAAGTGTCCCGGAGAAACGAGGCCAAAGCCGGGGAAAACAAGAGGAAATGGGAGGACAAGACTGGGAAGAATACGGGCTCACAATCCAAGAAGCCCGAAACCATCAAGGCTTACGTAGCGGGAGTCGAGACCAGGAAAGGCTACACAGGTACAAAGTCTTTCTGCACTCAATGCACCTACCATCACAACAAGGGTCCCTGCCCAACCCCTTGTGGAAAGTGCTAACGTCTTGGTCATTTGGCCAAGGACTGTAACCCGGGTAACAACGGCGGAAATCAGAGAGGCTGCTATGAGTGTGGAGCTGCCGGGCACTTCAGGAGTGAGTGCCCGAGATTGAAAAATGGTGGAGGAGCTAAGGGGAGAGCTTTTGTATTAGGAGCAGGTGACGCTCGTCAGGATCCCCATGTGGTATCAGGTACGTTTCTTTTAAATGACATTTACGCTTACGTACTCTTTGATACTGGGGCTGATAGGAGCTTTATATCTGATAAGTTTAGTAAGCAATTGAATGCCACTCCTTTTCCCTTAGACAACTCTTATACTATAGAGCTGGCTGACGCCAAAATAATATAGGCAAGTAGTATTATTAAGGAATGCACACTGAAGCTGGTAGATCATCCCTTTAAGATAGACTTGATGCCTATAGAACTTGGAAGTTTTGATGTGGTAGTTGGTATGGATTGGTTGTCACACAATCATGCCGAGATTTTGTGCGGTAAGAAAGTGGTACGGATACCACTCCACAAGAAGAAAGTCCTAATAGTCCAAGGGGAAAGAAAGAACTGCTAGCTGAATGTCATATCCGGCCTAAGGACACTAAAGTGTCTTAGAAAAGCTTGCCATGCAGTATTAGTCCAGATTGCAGAAAAAGAGTCGAAGGAAAAACAACTCAAGGATATTCCAGTGGTTTGTGACCATCCGAAGGTCTTCCCGGAAGATTTGCCTGGGCTTCCGCCAGCTAGGAAAGTGGAGTTCCAAATCGACTTGGTGCCGGGAGCTGCACCGGTCGCAAGAGCCCCATACAGACTCGCTCCTTCTGAAATGCAAGAACTATCCAATCAACTACAAGAGTTGATGGATAATGGATTCATTCGACCGAGTTCCTCACCTTGGGGAGCTCCGGTCTTATGTGTGAAAAAGAAGGACGGATCCTTCAGAATGTGCATAGACTGCCGAGAGCTAAATAAGTGAACGGTAAAGAACCGCTACCCCCTTCCCAGAATTGACGACCTATTTGACCAACTACAGGGTTCTAGCTTCTACTCTAAGATCCATCTGTGATCTGGTTATCATCATGTAAAGGTTCGGGAAGAAGACATTTCCAAGACAGCGTTCGGAACTCGTTATGGACGTTACGAATTTCAAGTGATGCCATTTGGTTTGACCAACGCACCAGCCGTATTCATGGACCTCATGAATCGAGTGTGTTAACCGTATTTGGACAAATTTGTAATAGTGTTCATAGACGATATTCTTATCTACTCCAGAAATAAGGAGGAGCACGAACAACATCTCAAGCTGACCTTGGAGTTGTTAGAGAAGGAACTTATACGCCAAATTTTCAAAGTGTGAATTTTGGTTGCGAGAAGTTAAATTCCTTGGACATGTGATCAACAGCCAGGGAATCCAAGTTGACCCATCAAAAATCGAGGCCATAAAGAACTGGGCAACTCCTAGAACTCCCACGGAAATCCGCCAATTTCTAGGACTTGCCAGTTATTATAGGTGATTTATTGAAAACTTCTCAAAGATAGCAGGTTCCCTAACGGAACTGACTCGGAATAACTGGGTGAAGAGAAGGAAAAGGCATTTCAACAGTTAAAGCAAAGATTGTGTAGTGCACCAATTCTGTCCTTACCCGAAGGGACAGAAAATTTTGTGGTCTACTGTGATGCCTCACACAATGGGTTAAGTTGTGTGCTCATGCAAAGGGATAAAGTCATTGCTTACGCATCACAGCAGCTCAAAATCCACGAGGTGAACTATACGACTCATGACTTGGAGCTCGGAGCAGTGGTGTTTGCTCTCAAGATATGGAGGCACTACCTGTACGGAACTAAGTGCACGGTGTTTACAGACAATAAAAGCCTTCAGCATATTCTGAATCAGAAAGAGTTAAATATGAGGCAACGTCAGCCATTACGACTGCGACATTCGTTATCATCTGGGTAAGGCGAATGTTGTAGCTTATGCCCTGAGCCGAAAGGAACGGGTTAAACCTTTGAGAGTCCGAGCTTTGGTCATGACTATACAGTTAAACCTAAACTCTCAAGTCCGCGAGGCACAAGAAGAAGCAGTCAAGGAGGGTAATCTACTGGATGAAGCCTTGAGAGGAATGGATAAGCAGTTTGAAATCAAGTCGGATGGATGTCAGTACTTCATGGACAGAATTTGGCTACCAAAATTCGGAGGATTGAGAAAGCTGGTCATGGATGAAAGGCATAAAACAAGACATGCTATTCACCCATGGTAAGATAAGATGTATCACGACTTGAAGGGAATGTACTGGTGGCTAACATATGTCAGCAAATGCTTAACGTGTTTGAAAGTTAAGGCTGAGCACCAGAAACCATCAGGATTGTTAGTTTAACCGGAAATACCCCAATGGAAGTGGGATAAATATCCCCATGGACTTCATCACCAAGTTTCCAAAGACTTCTGGAGGTTATGACACCATTTGGGTGATTGTGGATCGACTTACCAAGACCGCACACTTCTTGCCAATCAAGGAGACTGGTAAGATGGATAAGTTAACACGAATCTATCTTAAAGAAGTCGTCTCAAGGCATGGAGTGCCTGTATCAATTATATCAGATAGAGACAGCCGGTTCACATTAAGATTTTGGCAATCATTGCAGGAGGCATTGGGTACACGCCTAGATATGAGCATAGCCTATCACCCGCAGATGGATGGTCAGAGTGAAAGGACGATTCAGACTTTGGAAGACATGCTAAGGGCATGCGTTATCGACTTTGGCAAAAGTTGGGACAGGCAACTGCCATTAGTCGAGTTTTCCTATAACAACAGCTATCACTCGAGTATTAAGACCGCTCCATTCGAGGCACTCTATGGGCGAAAGTGTCAATCACCACTTTGTTGGGCTGAAGTAGGAGATAGCAAGATTACTGGACCTGAGATCATCCAGGAGATTACAGAAAAGATAGCCCAGATTCGTTACCGATAAAAGATCGCGCGGGATCGGCAGAAAAGCTATGCAGATGTTCGACGGAAGGATTTGGAATTTCAAGAGGGAGATCAAGTAATGTTGAAAGTCTCGCCTTGGAAAGGCGTAATCCGTTTTGGGAAACGAGGAAAACTCAATCCTCGTTATATCGGACCATTCAAGATCACCAAAAGGATTGGTCCGGTAGCTTACCGACTCGATCTGCCCCCAGAGCTTAGTAACGTTCATAATACGTTCCACGTATCCAACCTTAAGAAGTGTCTGGCTGATGAAACACTCGTTATACCTATGAACGAGCTAGAGATAGATGATAAGTTGAACTTCATTGAACAACCCGTGGAAATAATGGACCGAGAAGTCAAGAAACTAAAGCATAGCCGGATCCCGATAATAAAAGTCAGATGGAACTCTAAGCGAGGTCCTGAGTTTACATGGGAACGCGAAGACCAGTTCTGAGAAAAATACCCTCATCTGTTCTCAAATACTCAAGCAGTGGAGAACACGAGCTAATTTCGGGACGAAATTCCCTTAACAAGGGGAGACTGTAACATCCGGCACTAAACCAAGTTAGCATCTACGACCTAATCTGTATTAATAGGCAATTATAACCTATCAGTGGTCATTAGAAATTAATCAAAGTGATTAACAATGTTCACTAGGAAATTCAACTCAATTAGAATCAAATTCATCGGTGATGAATCGGGAAATCAATTAATCCGATCGACTTACGATATGAGGGATTAATTCAACTAAGTACATAATTAAATTAAGATTAGTGACACTAATCATACACTAATACAATTACTTAACATTAATTATGCAAGACTAAAACAATTCATTAAAACAATGCATCCAAAAGTATTAATGAATTTACAAGATAAGGGAAATACAAGAATACATTCTAAATACTTTTATTAAAAAAAAAGTAAAAATACACCAAAAAATACCCCATAGGCCGGCCAAATAGGAAGGACACAAGGACAATGGAAAAATATTTTTTTACACAACCTCCATAACCTTTAAAAAATCAAATCCATCAAACAACATTCTCCTTTCAATTCAACCTAGATCTTACACTCCACCTCCATTTTGAAAGATCATATTTTCTATATAAATAGAGAGCATTTCTCTTTTCCCTCCTCTATGGTCCGGCCACACACACACACATAGTGCACACATCTTTTCTTTCAAAGTGTTCTTCAAGTCTTCAAGTGTTCTTGGTGTTTCAATTCAAGATCCAACTTTTTCTAGTTTGCATCTTTCTAACACATTAAAGTAAGTAAATACTAGCTTATTTCATCTTATATTTATGTTATTTAAGTCTTGTATAATATATATAATCACCAACAACAACAAGTTTCATAAAAACTCATGTTTATAAATTTCTAGTTTTTGTTTTTAAGTTGTTTCTTTAAATGTGTTTATGAATACATAAACACATCATAAAAGTGTTAATATTATGAAAACAAGTAATATATATGTGTTTTATAACTTTTATACAAGTAGTCTTTGAATAAACAACAAGAATCATAAGTTATTTCAAGTTTATAAACTGCGGATTTTCGGCAGAAAATTTATATCGACTTTGAAAAATCATAACTAATTCATAACCTAACGAAATGAGTTGATTCTTATCTCAAAAGTTAGATCTATGTCACTATAGATCTGGAAGTTTTCATAATTTATTTTTGAGTTTAAGATCTCCAGAAATTATTTGGGAAACCGAAAGTTTGACAACTCAAAAATGGCCAACATAGGGTTTTCAACAAGCTTTTTCCTCAACCTAAACATCTCGAAAAATGGCCGTTCTTGATTCTAAAAATTTTTTGTATATAGTAGTTTAATGTCCTAGAAAACCAAAGCCTAAAACATTTTGGAGCTTCGTCAAAAACAGCCTCAAAGTAGGCCGAAAAACCTTCGAAAAAGCTGGAAAATTATATATATATAAAATTGACGTTTTAAGTGGGTTTTATTTGTAAACTTGTAATGTTGGGTGATTTAAGACATAAAAATCTACAAATATATATATTATCATATATTAGAGATAGTAAGTCCCTATTATTATTTAGGGCTCGATTAAACTCACCCGGTGCATCACCCATCAAACTTACGCTAAATAGCATTTTACTCTCGTTTTTGCCATCGCACTCACGGTGACTCCTCATAGCCCCTATTTTCACACTGTTATGTTTTGGGCTTGAAATACATGCTTCGTTTTCATATGGACACGAAAACAACTTCATTTCTATTATGTATTACACATTTGGTTCCATCAGCCCTTATATCATGAACCGTTAATTGCATTTATTTGTAAGCACGAATATATTGTGGATAGATCTATCGGGAGTCATGTCCCCCATTCGGGTTAGTTCGGGTCGGCTAACAGCGAGTGCATATATATTTAACACACAGTATTACGTATGGGAATACTGCACAGGGCAAACTCTTTTTTAATTAAGCTTCGGTTGCATGATGGTTTATATGTAATACATAACATGGAATTTATGATTTTATAAGTTCAAACTTAACTGTTGTTGCCCATACAAGTCAGATTTACGTGTAAACCTATGAGCTCATAAACAATTTTTGTTGACGTATTTTAGCGTGTATTTTCAGGAAATTAAGACAAGTGTGCCATCAGACGTATTTTCTTTCAAGCTTCCGCATCTAAGGAGTTGCACGCATTTTTTAAACTACCAGATATTTAGCTGCATTATTTTGAATACTCTAATTATATACTTAAATCTCTGTATTATGCGAACTTCTTTTCTTCATGTCAGACTATGTATAACCTTAATTTAAAGTTTATCAATGTATTTTTGAAAAACGTCCATATAGTGGCCGTTCGTTATGATTATGGTTATGCTTCCGCGACGTCGCGCTTCGTTGCCAACCGGGGTAACGGGGTGTGACATGTCTTGGGCAGCGTTGTTATGAAATCCATAGTAATATGGTCCCACTTCCATTCTGGGATAGGAAGAGGTTGCATACTACCATAGGGTTGTTGGTGTTCTGCTTTGACTAGACGACAAGTTCTGCACTTTTCCACATATTGTCCGACATCTCTTTTCAACCCTGGCCACCAGAAATCCTCTTTTAGGTCATTGTACATTTTTGTGCTACCGGGATGAATTGAGAACTTAGATTGGTGAGCTTCTTCAAGAATTACTTCTCGCATGTTCCCGAACTAAGGAACCCAAACTCTGTCGTACACACCTTTGAGTCTAGTTCCATCGTCTTGCATTAATGGCAACTGAATTATGATGTTCTCGTCTTTAACAATCTCCTCTTTTAGAGCCTGTAGTTGAGCAGCTCTTACATCAACAATTATAGTGGACGGCAGAATTGTAGAAGTCAAGGCATAACAGTATGCCTTGCAATATGCTTTCCTGCTTAGGGTATCAGCCACTACGTTGGCTTTCCCTGGATGGTAGAGAATTTCACAGTCATAGTCTTTGATCAGCTCCATTGACCTTCTTTGCCTCATATTCAAGTCCTTCTGACTGAATATATACTTCAAACTTTTGTGGTCGGTGTAGAGCTGACACTTGGTTCCATACAAGTAATGCCTCCAATGTTTGAGAGCGAATGTCACATCAGTTTACTCCAAGTCGTGAGTGGAGTAATCTTTCTCATGTGGTTTGAGTTGTCTAGAAGCGTAGGCTATGACATTTTCTCTTTGCATCAGAACAACATCCAAACCCATGCCTAATGCATCTGTGTAGACTACAAAGTCCTCGTTCCCTTCAGGCAGGGCTAATACTGGTGCTTCACTTAGCAGATTCTTCAATTTGTCAAAGGCAGCTTGTTGTTCTTCTTTCCAAAAGAAGGTTGCGTTCTTGCGAGTAAGCTTTGTGAGAGGAACGGCTATTTTGTAGATGTCCTTCATGAATCGGTGGTAGTAACCAGCCAATCCCAGAAAACTACGAATCTCTGAGGCGTTACGAGGTGATTCCCAGTTCTGGATAGCCTCGATCTTTGCAGGATCAACAACAATCCCAGCACCAGATATCACGTGCCCCAAGAATTGGATCTGAATTGAATATTGAGTAGGTACAAGTTAACAAAGAGTTCATAAGTGAGTATAAGGATCATGAAATTGTTTGGGATGTTGAGACGTACCTGCCTCAACCAGAATTCACATTTTGAGAATTTGGCATAAAGTCGCTATTTGCGCAGCAACTCTAGCAATTCTCGCAGATGTGTAGCATGATCGTCTTTGGTCTTTGAATAGATAAGAATGTCATCGATGAACACGATAATAGATTTGTCGAGCATTGGCCGGCAGACTCGATTCATGAGATCCATGAAAGCAGCCGGCGCATTTGTAAGACCAAACGGTATCACCAAAAACTCAGAGTTCTGAAAGCCGTCTTTGGAATGTCATCTAGATGTACTTTAAGCTGATGATATCCCGAATGAAGCTCAATCTTCTAGAAGTAGCTTGCGCCTTGTAACTGGTCGAAGAGATCATCAATCCGGGGCAACGGGAACTTGTTTTTGATTGTGACTTTATTGAGTTCGCGGTAATCGATGCACATACGCAATGTGCCATCTTTCTTCTTAACAAACAACACAGGAGCGCCCCATGGAGAAGAACTTGGGCGTATGAAACCCTTATCGAGCAACTCCTGTAATTGTTTCATCATTTCCTGCATTTCTGCAGGGGCTAAACGGTACGGAGCCTTTGCTATTGGAGCAACTCCAGGAATGAGATCAATACAGAATTCCACTTGACGATCAGGTGGCAATCCTGAGATATCTTCTGGAAAGACATCTGGAAACTCAGAGACAACAGGAACGGTGGATGGAGATTGAACTTCGGCATTTGCATCGACAGCGTAGGCTAAATATGCAGGACAACCCTTGGCAACATGCTTTCGGGCTTTTGCAATTGAAATTAGGCATAAGTCGCCTTTGTGTCTGTCATCATAGATACAAATGTCTCGGCCCTCAGGAGTGGTGATCTTAATCATTCTCTTCTTGCCTACAGTCTGGGCCTCATTGTGAACCAACCAGTCCATACCTACTATAACATCAAACTCCCCAAACTCCATAGGGATCATATCTATATTGAACACTACGTCTTCTACCAACAATGTGCAATTCCTATATACTTTGTCTACCTTAACTAACATGTTACTAACAGTCTCAATATCAAGCACGAATTGTAATTTGGAAGTAGGCATATTGAATTGACGAGCAAATGAAGTGGAGACAAATGAACGATTGGCTCCGGAATCAAATAATATGCGTGCAGGAATGGAATTAACAAAGAACGTACCAGTGACCACTTCCGGGTCATCTTTTGCTTCTTCAGCTGTCATTTGGAATGCCCTTGTTGGAGCCCTTTGAGATTAATCCCTGCGAGCAGTGGAAGCTGCAGAAGATCTTGTTGTTGATTGTTGAACACTCTGATCTCGTGGGGGTTTCGTGCAGTCCCTTGCAAAATGGCCAAGTCTGTGGCAGTTTTAGCATGCATCGTCTTTTCGAGGACAATGCTCCCAGTGATGACCCTTCGGCCCATAGCAGAAGCAATACCTGTCTTGAGTTTTGCACTCTCCAGAGTGCGCCTTCCTACATCGCCTGCAGTCTCTCATTTCAGAACTGGCCTAAAAGGCCTTTCCCTTCTTGGGCGAAGAAGATGGTTGATTAGATTGAGATCGAGATGATACAAACTCCCGCCGCCTTTTTGGCGGTGATGGTTTAGTCGGTGTTGCGGCGGTTGAACCGATGACATATCCGGATAACAAGACAATCTGCTCCACATTTCGAGCAGCCTCCAGTTCCCCAGCAAAAGTTGTATACCGAACCCCACTCATGGTTCGGCGTATCTCATAATCTAAACCGGCCTCAAACCAGACTATCTTTCTCTCTTCTGTGTCAACTTGATGGGGTGCGAACAGACTTAGACGGGTGAACTCAACAGCATATTGTGTAACCGTCTTTGTTCCTTGGGTTAGGTTCAGAAACTTCGCCTCTAGACGACGCTTCTCATCAGTAGGACAGTATTGCTGAGAGAATACTTCCTTGAATTCACTCCAGGTCATGTGTGACACTACCTCCATTGTCAGCACATATGTCATAGCATCCCACCACATCACTGCGTCCCTTGCAAACATTGCGGTTGCAAACCGGACCATATCCTTTTCAGCGCAGTCGCTGATTCTGAAAGTTCATTCGGTGGTGGTGATCCATTCCAATGTCGTGACGGCATCTCCAGTTCCATCAAAAGTAACCGCTTCGTTACTTTTGAAGTCCTTAAATCTACAACCCCTTGATTTGTTAGAAGACCCAGTGTCTCCTTGTCTTTCCTCTTGATCAGCTTGTTGTTGCTCCTTATTCTTTCTTTTATCAGCTTTTCTCTTGGCTTTGGCCTCATCTCTGGCCTTTAACTGGTCAGCAAATGAATGAGCCTGCTCAGCCATTCTTTTGGATTGTAGCTCATTATTCTGTTCCATAAGAGTTTGCATCATCTGGAGCATCTATTGAGGAGTCATATCGTCTCCTAACATGTTCTGAAATATAACAATTTATATTTATAACATTTATCGGTAAGCCCTTAGTGTTTACAATTACCCTTTAATTGTCCTAGTGTGCATGTCAATCCTATCTTAGTTCGGATCATTTTCTAGGAGTCCATTCTAATATCATAACCTAAGTTTGAGTCCAAGTCCTCACGAACACTTGAAACCTCAAACTAATGCTCTGATACCAAACTGTGTGACGCCCTCATATTTTGATAGTATAATTGGAATCACCAGGATCAACAAACAACCCAATGAATAACATGATAATTAAAACTGAATACTTAAATTAGATTTAAGCAGTTCCACACTAAAGCAATAAAAGTATATGTCTACAGTGATTAAGTCTAACTATTACAACATCATAATTGTTTTACAAGCATGAAATCCCAGCCCAAAGCTACAAACATTCAAGTACCAATAGCTTCTAAAGTCTCTGGGATATTGAATTGAAATTTCTTAAGAAGAAGGTCCAGCTACACCTTTGCCTTTGCCTGAAAACATTGTGAGTCAACAGTAAGCTAATTTGCTTAGTGAGATAACAGATTATGCAAACAACAAATATTTCTTTACAAGCATTGCGTGACTATGGGCAGTGTAAGCCCCAAGGTATGTGTAAACAGGTAGTGTAAGCCTCGTAGTATATGAAAACCAAACAGTGCAAGCATGGGGTTGGCAGTTCAAATGCTGATCGGGGATGTGCCGAACCTGACCAGGATAACGAGTGGGATGATCAGTCCCCGACAGTGGCCTGCTGTCAGCCCCAGTCCAGGTCGCATCAGATTGTGAAGTAATGATCATGCAGTGCAAGAATGATGTAAATAGATGCACTTACAAACGAACGCTGTCTACATGTGTGTTACATGTCAAGTACGAGTGTGCATCATAACAACAAATCAATTATGAGTGCCAATTGATGTATATGAACAATGTGAACATGCCATTGAATTGTAAAAGTGTGAATGCAAAGACAATAAATGTTAGAATGATAATCTATTACTCACAGTGGTTGGTACAGTGTGATTTGTCTCTGAATCAATGTGTGTTAGACAACACCACAATGATCTGTCAAGTAAGTGTAATAGTGATTTAGTGTCAGTAATTGCTTAAAACTAAATTTCTAAAAATTAATGAAACTTGAACTGAATTCGGACCACATCCGAATTCGGATGGTTCCTTGACCGAATTTGGATGGATCCGAATTGGAATGGGGGGTCCGAATTGGCAAGGTCCGAAATGGGGTGGTCCGAATTGTGTATGGTCCGAATTAGGTTGGGATTCGAAAATGGTATAATGGACCGAAATGACTGTTGATCCGAATTTGGATACTGGTCCGAATTCGGATGGATCCGGACCGAGTTCTTCACGTCCGAGTTCATACTTAGTAATTTTCCAGATTTTCCAGATTTATATTTTTTTGACTATTTTTGCATGTTTCTGTATCTAAAAGTGCAAATTTGAACTTAAATGTACTCATTTAACTTGAAACATAACACTAACATACCAAAGTAATCCATTTGAGTCCATTTTTTCTACAAGTCTCGATGAACACACACACTAAAAACACACACAAATTTCAAAATCATACTTAGACTTGGAATATGATTCTGAAATTTGGTATACTACAACATCAATGCTCGATTTTAACATAGCAACAACAATATACGACATGCATTAACATTTGAGATCAAAATCTTATGATTCGGATTTCACAAGAACCGAACCCAAAACCACCAAAAATTGCAAGTTTTGAGTGAATCTTACCTCAAATCGTTTGTTGTGTCGCTTATAGTTCCTTCCATATCACTTGTTTTCAGATTTCTAGCACTTGAATCCAACAATTTTGGATTTTTGATGATAAATGTGTGGGTTTTTAGAGAGAGAGTGTGAGAGATCGAGAGAGTGTAGAGAGAGAATGAGATTCTTGAAAATGAAAGACTTTCCTTTGTTTTATTTTCTATATTGACCTATTTGCACATTATACTCCTCAACTTCGTATTTTCTTATTTAAACCGATATTATGATTGAAATTAACTTAAATTGATATAATCTAACATTAATACAATAATGGAGTCCTTAAAATTGTAAATTACAAATAATTGAAAAGTAGGGATGTTACAGAAACTTGTGGATTTAAACAGTGTTGGTTAGGAACAAGTTGAGATGCTAGCCCCTGAATGGTGGCTAGAAGCTGGTCTCGTTCCTTATCAAATGATTTAACAGTAAGTTTGAAATCATGTTCTCGAATAGAAAACAATTTTTTGGCCTCATTAAACTCATTTTTTTTCGTAAAAATTTGTTTATGTCTGCATCAAACAATTCTTTGGTTTCTGTTAAGGCTAACTCAAGGGCATGAAAGTTATCATGTTGTAGTGAAGTGTCGGCTAGAGAAGAATTAAGTTGAGCAGTTTTGGCTTCAAGAGTTGACATCTTCTTTGAAAAATCTATCCTTTCTTGCTCAAAATGTCGTGATGTAGTTTTCAATATTTGTTCTAAATCAGAAGCTTGTTGTTCTACAACAGAATATGGTATGTATGCTTGTTGTTCTAGAACTGAATGTATTTAATGCTTCAAGTATCTCTGCTATTGATTTAGAATGTTATCTTATAGACATGGTGGATGAACTTACGCAGCAGCATAGTTCGTTAATCAACACCAAAGATGCTACTGAATTAGTCTTTGCTGAGAATGAATTAGCCAAGTTAAATCATACTGAGTGTGATGAGTTAGAAGTAGTCATGGAATCCACATTGGAGTCGAAACAACCACCGTGGACCCATAGGACTGAAAAATTACCAACTGATTTACCCAAGTCAGCCAAACCTTCAATTAAACAACCACCTGTTCTAGAATTGAGGGAGCTACCATCGCATTTGAAATACGCTTTTCTAGGTCAGAATGACACGTTGCCTGTCATAATTTCATCAGATCTGACTGAAGAGCAAGAGAAAGATCTACTGCAAGTGTTAGTCAAATATAAAGAAGCAGTAGGGTGGATGATAGCTGACTGAAAAGGAGTCAGTCCCACTTTGTGTATGCACCGAATCATTACTGATCCAGAAGCTAAACCAGCTCGGGATGCACAAAGGAGGTTGAACCCTAATTTGAGAGAGGTAGTTAAGAAGAAAGTATTAAAATGGTTAGACGCTGGAATTATATATCCGATAGTAAGTGGGTAAGTCCAACCCAAACTGTGCCCAAGAAATCAGGAATCACAGTTATTAATACTGAAGAAGGAGAGAATATAACTACTCGCCCTGTAACTGGGTGGAGAGTTTGCATAGATTACAGAAAACTTAATGCTGCTACTTCAAAAGATCATTTTTCGGTACCATTTATTGATCAAATAGTGGAAAAATTAGCAGGACAAAAGTTTTTACTGTTTCCTGGATGGATATTCTGGTTACAATCAAATCCCAATCCATCCAGAGGATCAAGAGAAAATCACATTTCAGCGACGTATGATGGCTATCTTTTCAGATATGGTGGGTGGTTCTCTTGAAATATTTATGGACGATTTCTCCATATTTGATAAAACAATTGAAGATTGTCTGGGACATTTAGAAAAAGTCCTTAAGAGATGCACTAAGACCAACTTAGTATTAAGTTGGGAGAAAAGGCATTTTATGGTAAAGGAATGGGTAGTCTTAGGTCACATTGTGTCCGACAGAGGAATGGAGGTAGATAAAGCAAAAGTTCAATTTATTTCATCACTTCCACCCCCTACCAACGTTAAAGGAATAAGATCATTCTTAGGCCACGCTGGTTTTTATCGGCGATTCATTAAAGATTTCAGTGAGATTTGAAGACCATTATGCAATCTTCTTTCAAAAGATATTGAGTTTAATTTTGATGATGCTTGTATGAAAGCATTTGAGAAGCTTAAATCAGAATTAACCGAAGCGCCAATTCTGCAATCTTCGGATTAGTCTCAACCATATGAGATCATGTGCGATGCAAGTGATTATACAGTTGGTGCAGTTTTAGGACAAAGATTTGAGAAAAATCCAGTGGTCATCTACTATGCAAGTAAAACATTTAATGAAGCATAGATCAATTACACCACTACGGAAAAAGAGCTATTAGCTGTAGTGTTTGCCCTAGATAAATTCAGATCCTATATTTGGGGGGCAAAAGTAATTGTGTACTCTGACCACAACGCTTTAAGATATTTGTTGGCTAAGAAGGATGCCAAGCCTAGATTGAGTCGGTGGATCCTTCTTTTGCAAAAATTTGATTTAGAAATTAAAGATAAGAAAGGCACAGGAAATGTTGTTGCCGATCATTTATCAAGGCTTCAATTAATCCCAATGAACTCAACTGATCAAATCAGGGACTCCTTCCCTGATGAACAATTATTATCTGTATCTAAAATTCTCTGGTTTGTGAATTTAGTCAACTATTTCGTAACAGGAAGATTGCCAGAGCACTGGAACTCACAACAGAGAATATATTTCTATGCTCAAGCAAGGCAATACATTTGGGATGAGGCTGATCTATTTAAAATAGGAGCAAATCAAATTATAAGAAGATGTGTCATGAACTCGGAACACGAAGATATTCTTAAACAATATGCATATGCATGCGGTGGCCATTTCGGCGGAAAGAAAACTGGCCACCGTATATTGCAGTGTGGGTTTTTCTGGCCCACGATATTTAAGGATGCCTACGAGTTTGTTAAGGGATGCACAAGATTCCAGCAAACTGGTGGCATCGCGAAAAAAAATGAAATGCCTATGACCTCGATATTAATCGTCGAAATATTTGATGTATGAGGTATTGATTTTATGGGACCATTCCCTAAATCATTTGGATATGAGTACATCTTAGTGGCAGTAGATTATGTTTCCAAATGGGTGGAAGCAGAAGCTACACACACTATTGATAACCGGGTTATATGTAAATTTGTTAAAAGAAATATTTTAGCACGACACGGTATTCCAAGTGCTATTATCAGTGACGGAGGATCACATTTTAATAATCAGCACTTTTCTAGACTCCTTAAATAGTATGGAGTTAATCATAGAATAGCAACGTCTTATCATCTGCAAATAAGCGGACAAGTTGAGATCTCTAATAGAGAGATCAAGAGAATCCTTGAAAAGACTGTCAGACCTGATCGTAAAGATAGGTCACAAAAATTAGAGGATGCTCTATGGGCATACAGAACCGCATTTAAAAGACCAATCGGTATGTCCCCATACAAGACTTGTGTATGGTAAGCTTTTCCATCTCCCAGTGGAATTAGAACACCGAGTTCTCTGGGCAATCAAAAACACTAATTTTAATTTACATGCTGCCAATGTTGATAGGAAATTCCAATTAAATGAATTGGAAGAAATTTGTAGAGAAGCCTACGAAAGCGCTAGAATTTATAAAAAGAAAACTAAGGTTTTCCATGATAGAATGATTAAAAATAAAATATTTATCAAAGGAAATAAAGTTTGGTTATTTAACGCAAGACTTAGATTATTTCCTCGTAAATTAGAAAGTAAATGAACAGGTCTATTTATTGTAACGAATACCTACCCACACGGTTACAGGACCTGAAAGGTGGTGAGCCATTTAAAGTAAATGGACATAGACTTAAATTATATGTTCAATGGGCCACCAATGATATGTTAGTATCTGAGATCATCAGACTACAAGATCCTAAGGTTAATTAATTAGTTTAGGAACAGTACGTCTGGCTGAATACGTAAAACTTAGCGGTTTCTGGGAGGCAACCCAGAGTATTTTCGTTATCTGATTTTAATTGTTTTTAAGTGTGTTTATTTGCTTCTTTGTGTTAATTGTGTGTACCCAATTAAGTTGGGGAGGATTTCTCCTCCTGAACTTGGTTGTGTTTAGAAATTAGGATTTAAATTAAATAATAAAACCCCGCATCAAAAAATAAAATTTTTTAAGCACGTAACAGAATTATTTTAACCCGATAATACAAGCGTAAGTTGGGGAGAATACCCGTAAAAATTAAAAAGTTAAATTATTTTAACCCGATAATACAAGCACGTAACAGAATTATTTTAACCCTGCGGCCTGACGCGCTCAGAATCTTATAAAAATGGCAGTGATCATTCCCATAAGTACACAAATATAATTCCAGTTCCAGAAGACGGCAATTCATCTTTTCTACGTCAATTCTTTGATCCGACGCTTGTTTATAGCTAAGATTATCAAGGTATACTCATTAGAATCCCTTAAACTTCATTCTACATAAGTTTCATTACGTTTTATCACACATGCATGATTGAGTTTTTGGGAATTATATGGTTTTTATAGAAAAAGGGTTATTAATAATTTTCAAATGTTCATTTAATTAATATAAATTATTTTTTTGCAAAACTTTTGTAAAAATCATGCATTTTTATGTATTTTTTTATCAATTATAAACTTTTTTGTCGTAAAAGGTGATATTTTTATGGATTATTTAAAAATCATGCATTTGATAGGGTTAGATTGGGCTCCCACTGTTGGTGAGACTTAGGATTAGTTAATTATTATTGAAAAAAAGGGTGTTAAAATTATCATGCATTATGTATATAAAAACACCACATTTTTAATCCTTTGTTTTTGCACTATTTTTAGATGTCAACCCAATATCATGCAAACGGTAACCATCCTGCAACCTCCCAAAAACCTAGAATGAGAACCCACGACCCTAGGGATGTCCGTTTTGAAAAACCACTTAATGTGGAATTCCCGGAAATTCCACCAAACAGTAACAATGGTAAACCCCCTAGGTTTCTCATAGAGCGTAGCATAAAAGAGAGTGATTTTGGTAATTTTGAAATTTTGGAGTGTTTTGAGAGGCTAGGATGGGCTAAAGCCATACAATGGGAACTTCCATATATCCACACTAGTTTAGTCCAACAGTGGTTCGCCACAATGCGTAGGATTGAGAAGTCTAAAGAACACAATTTCGAGTTAGTGGGTAGGGTAGGAAACAAAGAGGTGTTAATCACTAGAGACAAGTTATATGAAAAATTTTTAATTGACACCGAAACACCTCGTCCTATGGAATTCTGGACAATGTCTAATACCCAGGGGGATAGAATGCGTACAGTTAACAAATGGACTAGTCAATGGGATCAAATGATAGCACCGTTTTTGTATTTCACTTAGATCTGCCCGGACCTATACCGCCTTCAACAGAGGTGATTTATGCCCTTTAGCCAAAGTTATGTGGAAGTTTGTTATCTTTAACATATTTCCGCGTCATCAAGACACCACATATGTGAAACCACAAGAGATTCTAGTAGTGCACGCATTAATGACTGGACACCCAACAATATCCTTAGGGTATATCATCATGCAAAATCTGTGGGAATGCCATGTCTTAGGCCATAGGGTAAGTTACCCCCATTGTAGGATGTTAACCGAATTATTCGTGATAGAAAAGACGGTGTCTGAGAATTTGCCCATATAGATCCTTAACCCAAATACCCTATGGTTTACAAGATTTACGATGGTAGGGCTAGTTTTTGAACGTACCGAGAGGGGTTTCCAAATTCATTGTCCAAAGTCTACTAAAGTAACCCAAATCTCATTCACTACACCCGACAACCCTGAAGGACAAAACGACAAAGAGGATGAAAGATCATGGGAAAAAGTAACAATCGAAGACTTGATGAGATCTCAAATCAACATTCTGAAGGACGTCATGGGAAGCATACTAAATGCAAACAAAGAATTGGTAAAAAATATTGAAAAGCTGCAAGAGGAGCAAAACAAGCATGTGAAGTTGTTCCAAAGTCACTTGGACTGGCTCACCAACATTCAGATCACTGTCGGAGAATTGGAAGAAACCGTCACATCTCAGACCGAATGATGAATTTTATAATTATTTGAATATTTATTTTAATTACGTGTGCTAAAACATTAAGTATGGTTTGTATTTTAATTTTTTTTGATGTGGTGGTTTTGTTTGTTTGGTTTGTTTATTTATGTTATTTGGATTGTAATAGTACTTTATTTTTATTCTTATTTTTAAGTGTGATGTTTATTTAAGTTGAATTATAAAAATTGAATTTTCTTTGTTTTATTATTTGTTTGTTTAATTTTAATTATTATGAATAAAGAATATGTACCGATCTATCTTTCTATGTTCTTAACCCATAAATTAATCTTGATGTGACGAGGACGTCACAAAAGTCTAAGTTGGGGAGGGTAGGTTATAATGATAAAATTAATTAATTAATTTAGCCCTCACAAAAAAATTTTAGACTACATTCCATATCACAAATTAGAAAGATTTACAGCCCCGCGTACCAAAACAGTAAAAATTCAAAAATTTAGCAGAGTTGGGCACAGGGGGGGCGTAGGCCTACGCTGGCCCTGCGTCCCATCGATTTAAAATTCAGTTTTGAGTCCCAATTCACCATTTTCACAACCCTAGAACAAGATACCACGGTTGGGTGTGCGGCTTTCTCCCAAAACATCACTTTTGTGCCTAAAATTTGCAAATTTAAGCTTCAAAACACCTACATTTTCACAAATATCCAAGATCTGGGCTAGAAATCACCTCTTTGTGGGTAGTTTCATCTATTTTTGAAGACTTTTGGGTAGACAAAGTGTGGAAGAAAAAATCTAGATTTGTATCAAGTAGAGTTTCCAATCACCAAGGTTAGTGTTTTATTGAGTTATTGCAAATTATTTCATACTTTTTTAAGTAAAAATCAAAGCTTGAGCTTCATGGTCATCCATGGAGTTTTCATGGTGATTTTGACTTTTTAGAGTCAAAGTATGTGAAATTACATGATTTTGATGATAACCTTGACGTATGTTTCATGAAATATGTGTTTATGTGTTAAGTTTGTTAATTTTCCATGATTAATTTCTAGAAATTAATTTGGATTTATAAGTTGGTTGCCTAAATGTGCATATATCGTTAAAATTATGAAACTTAGGTGGCTAGCTTAAAAAATAAATTTTACGTGCTAAATGTTTTTATTTAAATATGATAAATGTTTAGTGCCTAAAATAATGACAATTTATAGACTATATATATATAGGTTGCAAAATATGAGCGTAAAAGAGTATATATATATATATATATATATATATATATATATATATATATATATATATATATATATATATATATATATATATATATATATATATATATATAGTGCATCTTTTGAAGTGAGCGTAATTGTGAAAATTGCAATTATAGTTTACATTATTTGATTTATCTCATGAATATTATGGTTGGTTGGCACAAATTGTAGATGGCAAGGAGAACGAGACAACGAACCCAAAATGTTGATATCCCAATAGATTGGTCTCCAAACCTCCATTTATCACAACACCCCGAACACATTAGAACACATTTGTTTTTATATAGGAAATATTCTAATAAAGTGTTGACTGAAAAGAGGGTTAAGAGGAGTGATTTTGAGGATTACGGGATCCCATATCTTTTTGACTATTTGGGGTGGGAAGTTGTGTTTGATTTGAGTGGTAATGATATTTATCAATCTGATTTTGTCAAGTGGATGTCTACCCTACGAAGGGAGACGGGTCGTTCAGCGAACGACTTTTGATTGATAGGCGCTGTCCATGGTAGGGACGTGGCGATGGATGCACAAATCCTTCGCCAATTATTTAATTTAGATACTAGGGTAAGCTACGAAGAGTCTGACCAGCAGGGGTACGAATATATGAATGAGGCCCAATTGGCCTTTACTGATATGACTTGGTCAGGGGAGTGGATGGAGTAAGTTAATAGAGTCTTTATCCCATCCATTTTGGAGTCCGAGTCCTCCACTTCCTACAGCCGAAAGGCTTTATCTCTGAGGTGCAAGGTGCTTCACAAGATTCTTGTGATTAACATCTTACCTCATGATAGCGACCTGACCAAAGTCAAGCATAGGGATATCACTGTCCTTCACGCCCCTTCTTAAGGGTAAGCCTTGATTGTCATTTGCATGGACAGTTATGAATGATTTATGGGCTATGTACGACATGAGAGAGAGGACAATCATCCCCCATGCTTGGTTGATCTCCAAGTTCCTTGAGAGGACGGGCTCACTTTCGCCCGATTCCCTACTATCCCCCATTTCGGCGACGTTCATTACGGCCGCCGTGTTCCCTACCTTGATTTTTAGGGAAGTTGACGAAGGTTCGAGATATTCGACAAAGAGACAAATAAGTCGTATATCGAGGACTATACTGAGGATGAGAGAGGAGAGAGAGAGAGAGAGAGTGGAGAAGGCCGGCAGTGAGGCGGAAGTTCAGCATTCTGAGCCGAACCTAGGTACGTCTACTCGCGCAGTCGAGGTAATGACAGTTTTGATTTGACCGCATGATTAGGCGGATTGAGGATATAGTTGTGGGTCAGGGTGAGTTCCGAGAGGATGTGACCCAGAGGCTAGATGAGATGAATGGTCGTATGACCCATATTTATGATAGGGTCGATCACTTAGCGAGTCTGGTAGATCAGTTACGAGATGGGCAGAGAGCCCTGACATATCAAAATGCCTACTACCAGCACCGTGACTGGGTATACTGGGAGGGAGTTCGACACCACGAGGACTCCATGGCCAGTATGCCATATTAGTCTTATGAGGATTACACGATGCCCGACTACCAGGCCTATAACCCTGCCGTAGATACTTATCAGCGCTATCCGGCACATGGCAGGCAGGACCTCCCAGACCCGATGAATCCTTATTTGGTTCCGCCGACTGCACAGTTCACCCATGGCCAGAACCCGTATACCGACTTCTTCAACAGCGTCTTCGGTCCTCCTCCGCCGCCTCCTCCATTTGAATGATCGGGTACTATCTTTCTTTACTTTTCTGTCTTTTATTTTATTTTATTTTATTTTAGTTTGTTATGCATGTAATTTCTTTATCGTAATTTCATTTTTAGTTCTTAGCCGAGTCCTATTTAAAGTTTTTAATGTTTATATAGTCTGTCATTTATTCCCCATTTGAGTCTTGTTTGCCGATCAGGCCGTGGAATATGATGATATTTATAAAATACATGTGCGAGAGAATTGGCTGGTGTTGACAGGATATTTTATAATTTAGAAAATGAGTCGTAGTAATAATTAAAATTTTTGCCATGTAAAATGAATTCAAGTACGTTAAAATTTATTTGGGCTTTAAGATAAGTAACGTGTTAAAAGAATTTGGAAACCCATGCAATAAGGGGGAGAACTTAATCATGTTTTAGCCTCAAAACTAATTTAATTGTAGTTTATATGGTTCGGGAAATTAAGTTCGTAGGGGTACGACTCATGCCTAATCCCCTAAAACCATTTGGTTTGGGAGCGGTTGACCGAAATCTCGTTACATGGACCATCTAGCAAATATAGTGAAAAGAAAATAGATAGAAGCATGATATTAAAAAGAGAATTTGTTGTAAACATGCAAAGAGGAAAAGATGGTCGGAAGACCCGCATGTTTTATATATTGTAACCTTAAACTAAAAGGATATTTTCAAAAGTGAGATACATTATATAAATTATAAGAGAAGTATATTTTAACTGAAAACGTCTTCAATTTACATGTTAAGAATTTTAATGCATTAGTACGAAGGCTAGCTTAACATAAGATTCCTAGACTCACTGCCAATTCTTACTTGTTACTTAGTTAGTTCTGATTCCAAAAGCTTGTTCGGGGACAACAAATAGTTAAGTTGGGGAGATTTGATAAGTCTATAATTTATATGGTTTCTGAGTCATATTATGATCATTTTAAGCACCGATACTTCGTAAAATCCATATTATTATTCCAAGTTTGTATTTCAGGGCCAAGATGATAAAAAGAAGCAATCCGAGAGAATTCAGAGCAAATTGGACTGAGGGGGACGCAGGCCTGCGCTACCCTGCGCTACACACAGCGCTCAACCTGTCCAGATACGTTCCAGCACACGCCAGCTAAACCCTAGCCACATCCGGGAGCAGGGGGGCGCAAATCTGCAACTAGCATGCGCTGGTGCGGCGCTAATACGCGTTTTTCAACCTTGGAAACCCTAATTTCGATTCCCTATAAATAGTAGAGGAGGGGCAGCCTTGGAGAAGGAGTCCCAACGTGTGTGCAAGTGTGCCGAAGCTCTGCCGGAGTGGATCTACGATACGAGAACGAAGACGGTGGTTCACAAGCTATCCAATGGCTCAGATCCGTGATTTTGATGAGCATACGATGGGTGGCTAATCCCATTAGCCATTTGCGGAGGATCTACGGCTAAGTTTACTTTGCTTTAATTTCTTATGTCTTGATGTATTCGTATTGAGCTAGATCTATTATGTGTATGCAAATGATAAACATTTGGCTATGATTATGATTATGTGTTGCGATTGGTAAAAGCAAGATAGTTTATAGTAGTGTTATTATTCGTGCCGAGTCCATTAGTTTAGGGATTAAGACGAGTATGAATGTTGCATGCGCTATGCCGAGAGTTATTGTTTAAAACACATTTGATTAGTTTAGTCGCACAATTGATTATGTCTATGTGATCATTGTATGAAATTATAGTGAGTAATACTTATGTCGTGGTGATTCCGTGAATGGTTATTCGTATCTAGATTGTTTATCTTATTCGTTAGTTACTTCGTTCTTAATTTTAGTTACAAGCAATAGCAAATCATTATTCTAAACAACTCATTCAAATCCACAATTTCACAATTTAAATGCTTTCAAATAATCTATTTCTCTAAGGCTAATAACCTAATCCTAATTACGACCACACTCCCTGTGGATTCGACCCTTACTTCTCTAGCTAATTAGTGGATTTAAGGATTAAATCGGCGGGTCACAACGATGGCCCGTCAAGCAACACAATCATCATCTTGTCTGATTCCGAAGATGAGTACACCCCCATGAGCCCAGAAGTCACAGAGGTTTTTGTCGAAGAAGATCCATCTGAAGAGGAGGTTCCCTCCGAAGAAGAGGAGCCGATGAAGGAATCGGAAGAAGAAGCGGTGGAAGGAGACGAATCCTCTAGAGGATGGGGAGAACCATCCGAAGAAAACCCACCATCTCCAGTGGCCCCGTCGTACCTACCATACTACCCCGAAGTTCCATCACGCAAAACATATCGTCCCCATCCCAACGGACCGCTTATGAAGTTCACCGCCCGAAATAGAGTAATGATGCCTCGACGGGAATCTATCCTGGTCCCAGTCCCTCAGCCAAGCCCGCCACAACGGCGACGGGTAGATGCCCGCCGCTGGGACTGGATACCCAATACCCTCCAGGAATAGAGGCGGGAGGAGGGAATCCCCTCCCAATTCGAGGTCGGAGGATCATCCTCCGAGCTGACCCCACCCCTCACTCAAGAACCCGCAAACCAGACTGTGCCTCTTCTGGTGGCAAGAGCCTCCCAGCACGATCTGCCACCCGACATGATCTCCAACTCTGGCTGCTAAGCCAAGACATCGGGGAGATCACTTCCAGAATGGAGTGCGAGATGCCGAATATGAACATCTACTGGGCAAACCAACACGACTCTCAATCCAACAAGACGGGCTAGACGGTCACCGTCAGCGATTGGCCGAATGCGAGGCACGCAAGAGGCACTAACGCAACGCCTAAACGCCCTGGAGTGAGGAAAGACCTCTGATCTCTCCCACACTCAGTGCCCTTTTAGTGTTGTATTATTTGAAATTGCAGTTAATGTATTTTCTAGTTAAGATAAAACTTGAAATTTTCCGGGTAAAAGCCGACCCACATGGAACAAATTATATCAAGTGCTAATGGATATGTGTTTGATGTTATATAACTATTTGTCTTAAGAAAGTTCGAACCTTTAGACTCAACTTCTCACACTATGTCCTTTTTCTCTAAACTTTATGATAATGCCGCCAAAGAGAGCAATGAGCACCGCCGAGATCGAGCAACTCGTTGCTCAATGAGTGGCAGCTGCTATAGTCACATACGAAACCAACCGAAATAGCACGGCAAACGGTGATAGAGGAGCAAGTGGTATGGTAGGAGGGAACGACACAAACCAAAGGGGGTGTAACATTAAGGGATTCTGAGCTGCAAGCCCCGATACTTTAACGGGACGGAAGGTGCGGTCGGACTGGTTCATTGGTTTGACAAGCTCGAGTCTGTCTTCCGGGTCAGTGGCTGTACCGAAGACGTGAAGGTCAAGTTCGCCACTCACACTCTGCAAGATAGCGCTCTGACGTGGTGGAACTCATATGTCCAGTCATTTGGGATTGATACAGCTTACCAACTCACCTGGACAGAATTGAAGCAGATGATGACAGACGAATACTGCCCCAGAAACGAACTACAGAAGATGGAATTTGAGTTCTTGAATCTTACGATGACAGGAACGGATGTCGCTGGATAGACAAATCATTTTCACGAGTTAAGTATATTGTGCCCACAAATGGTCACTCCTGAGTACAAGCGTATCGAACGCTACATTTGGGGACTCGCTCCTCATATTCAAGGAAATGTCACCGCCTCCAACCAAACTACGATTCAACACTAAAACAAAATGAATCTAAAGCAACATGGGGAAAGTGTTGTGTTAGTCCTTAAAAGTGTTGCTATAGGCCTAATGCGACACTTTATGTAGTGCCACCTTAGCCAACGTCGCCTTAGGTCTAAAGCGACACTTTCACTAGATAATGCAACACTTTTCAAAAGTGTTGCCATTATTTTATTAATGCAACATTTTTTAAATGCAACACTTTTTAATGTGCTGTCATTATTTTATAAATGCAACACTTTTAAATGCAACACTTTTTTACTCTGAAGCAACACTTTTTAATTTATTGTTACCAAGTTATAGCAACACTTTACTTATCAAATGCAACACTTATCAAATGTTGTCATTATGTAAATGCAACACCATTATCAATCTATTACAACACTTTATTATTTTTTTAAATTACATAAATGCAATATTTTCTAGACAAAGGAAACAAATTCATTATTTTTAAACTTAATGCAAATACAAATATTTATTTAATTGCTTCGTGATAGTTTTTCTACCAACAATTCAATTTAAATAAAATAATATCATTTCATAACATCGATCAAAAGTATTTCAAGTATATAAACGTCTACAACCAAAATAAGGATAATCAAATGTATAAGCGATACAACAAAAAAGTAAATTACAATCTTGGGAATGCATATTCAATTTCTCTTCTTGTAATTTCTTTCATACGAAACCGACGTTTATCATGCACAACTCTCCTTCTGTCGATCATTTTGCATATGTCAAAAAGAAGTAACTAACCTGCAACATATGATTACATATCGTTAGTGTGTTTTCTTTGGCAATTGAAAATATATGATACTATCATTGTTATAAATGGGGATGTGAAACCGAAGAATATATATATACACTACTCTCACAGCAACTATATATATACGCACACGCCTGTTTTAATGTAGCAGTGTAGCACTCATGAGATAAACTGGTTTGGCAATCAATTTGACCAGTTTTTAAAATTATCAAATCAAACTTTTCGAAAATTTGACCGATATACTTGGGTTGGGGTCAGTTTGACCAGGTTTATTAAAGTTGTTATTCAACTCATTTACTCCAAACCACATAATGATTACAAATCCGTACACTAGATGCAATTTTTTGCATATAAAATGGTATGTTTTTATCAAGTCCCAAGTTAGATTGTGTACCTGACCACAACAATCTTCCCAATTGGATATTCATTTCCAATACCAAAACCAAAAACTAAATAAACTAAAGAAACAACATCTCGTTGATTAATAAGATTGGATGGTATTGGTAGGTCAAAAGTAGCAAGCAATGTATAATCTCAATCACAATGCAAGTCAAATTGGAAATCATGAGAGAATTACTTAAAAACATTAGGCCAAACCTTTTTCTTACACGTTACAATAACTTGTCTCAAATGTCCCTTAAAATTTTCCAACATGAAGTCCAGTACAGCAAATCCACCCTTACAATAACTTGTCACAAATGTCCCTTAAAATTTCAAAACATTTTTCTTACACGTTAAGTCCCCATACTTCACATTTTAGTTCGGGCAATGACATGAAATATGACATACTTTGAGCCAAAGTTCATTCCACAAATCGTAGTTTTACAATGTACATTTAACAGATCATAGTTAGACAAGATAATGGGAGCATGATTCGCTAAGTTGTGTAACACACAAGTTAATTTTCATTTACCGCTTTCATGTCACACCTATCCCGTTTTCTAGTTTGGAGATCCCTGTAATATGGTTTTTTGTACCTATGATCCTTTATATGTTTGTTCTGATAGTACGATCACCAAAATGAATACCGACTCAAACTACATTACATTTTCATGTCATTTGCGATTTCGTTCCACTTATGTGAGATTTTGGGACTTCTGGGGACGTTTGATATCTATGGTTGCTAAAAAACAACATACTCCAAAGTAAAATTTACATAACTGGAACTGAAAAGTAAGGTTTATAGGAACTTAACGTGGAAAAGAAGTTTATTCTTTATGGGACATTTGAGATGGTTGGGCTAAAACAATTATAGTCATATCTTTTGGCCCGTGAATGACCACACCTTCGATGATCATCATTGCACCTTTTAATTCATTCTAGATCACTGTTTTCTTTTTCTTTTTTTGTTTCTCTCAATTATTATGATCAAAATTGTTTATTGCTCTTTAACGATAATCATTTAAAAAAATGAATAATCTAACCTCTATTTCTTCCTGCAGGCATATGTCGGAAGGTTTCTGAAGGCTTAGCCGATGCTTGGGTCAATTATATAAGGTGAGCTGATCATATACAATTATATGTATTTATCATATCCAAACAGAGGAGTGCCAAGTACTGAACACAAACACAAACACTGTTGTTGCTGTCATGTAACAACATACACAAGCAGGCACACACACACACACAAAATACATACATACATATATATTTCACGCCGAGAAATTTAAGTTAAAAACAAGTTCAACTAGCAAAATAATGCTCATGAACTCAACTGACCTGTGATGGACTGAAGAGAACAGTGTGAACTGTGAAGGAGATGGAGCACGTCGCCGCTGAGCAGCAGAGAAGGAGACGGAGTAGCGCCGGGGTTGAACTGTGAAGATGAGTGCCAACAAACGAGCCAAGGAGACGGAGCAGCACCGACCGGTGAGAAGCGTGAGGCGTGACTGACTGTCGGCGACTCGGCGGCGTGAGAAAATCAGAAAAGGGCCGGGAGAAGATAGAAAGCCAGAAGCGGGAGGCGAGAGGCGAGACTGACTGACTAAGGAAAGGAAATAACCCTAGTTCATAACTTCATATATTTTAAATTTCTCCAATTTCCTATTTAATTAGAAAATAGGAAATAAAAAATATTATAAAAAATAAAATTAATTATCAATTTTCGGTTCGGTTTCAGTTTTTTGGTTTGGTTTTGAGACGCAATCCTAACCAAACTGAAACAGTAATTTTTTCGGTTTTCAGGTTTTTGGTTTTACGGTTTTTTTGGGTTTGGTTTTTTTGATTTTTTGGTTTCCGGTTCGGATTCTGTTCATGTAGGTCCCGAAAGATTCCCAAAGTATATAGCTTTAAGCTGTAGAGGGGGGGTGAATACATCTATTTAAAACACTACACACTATTTTCTCAATGTTTGTATGTATTATCAACAATTTGTTAATTACAAACAAGCTTGAATGCGGAATAGTTCAAGCTGAGATGACAGATACAACAGTATGTTCACTAGTCTAAGACAAACTCAAACTAGTATACAATGAATACACTCACTAAGAAGCACTCACTGTGTTTACAAGACTTAAGGGAACAGCTTATGTAAAATAGCTTAGACACACAGATACTAATTTACACAGAAGGCTTGCATGCATGAAAATCACAATTGCACGTTCACTCTTGGTTTCAGCACTTAGCTTTCTTCACACCTCTATCTGTCCTTAGAAGCTTCCTTTTATACCCACTCAGAGGATCTAAGAGAAACATCTTCATTAGACGGAATGAAAAAGGAGAAGTCTTGTTGAAAAGACAACATAACCTTTTCTGCACTTTTCTGAAAAGCAGACTTGTCTTCACATGTGCAGAACTTTTGTCTTTTTACTTTGTCTACTGTTGCATTGCCTTTAACTAATTTAGGAATGTCAAATTTGCGTCTTTCTTCCTTGTAAAGGCCTATTTTGATATAAGAAAAAGGTCTGTCACCCTTTTTCAAATAACCTTTTGTCTTCATGTTACAGAACAGCTTGGGCAGGCTGAGCAGTTCTGTTTTCCACTTTGTCTTCGACTTTGTAAACTGATCTTGTAGTCAAAAACAATACATGATGACTTGGAAACATATTCCATAAAGTGTTTAGCCTGTTCACAAAGAACAGGTTCTGTTCACAAAGAACAGAACACTTTAAAATTGCCCAAGCTGCTCACCAGTGTAGAGCAGCGTAGACAGTTTATGTCCAGCCTGTTCAGCAGACAGAGCAGCTTGGACAAACTGTCTTAGTTGCAACACATGCAACATATAGAACAGCTTTAGACTGATATTGCAAATCATTTTCAGGTTTCAATAAGGCATATAACAGGCCTTAAATTCAACCTTCAAATGCATCAACAGGTTTGATTATAAATCTCCCCCTCAGATGTAGAACAGGTTTGACTGAGGCCTTTTTGTGCCTAACAATCTCCCCCTATTTGCAATAACCAGTCTAAGCTGGTCTTATCAAAAATCACTATATATTTTTACAGTACATTTTGCTGAATTGAAATTACAACATTACAGTAAAGTAAAAGATCAGTTTATATATACACTGATTCTTGATTACATTAGAACAACACATGTTCTTACAAGAGTACAACTAATGCACTAATGTATTTTACAACTAATGTAATAGAGAATTACAACATATGTAACATAGAGTACAACTAATGTACATTGGACTGTTTTTGTTGGGAGCAGAAAACGGTAAGCCTGTCCAACTGATGGACAACTTCCATTCTTCACCTACCCAGACGGTAGATGGACTTCACTGGACTGTAGATGGCATTCCTTGTTTGAATCTTCTTTCAAGTTCTTCCCTCGTTTCTTCCATTTCTTCAATTTCAACTCTGAGAAACATGAAGTTAGAATCTTGAAGCTCACCTCTGTTATAGAAACCTTTCAGCTCATCCCAGATAGCTGCTCTCCATAAGCTGGACTGTCTGAAGGAGGAGGCAATCCTGAAGGCTGCAAGCTGCTTAAGACCAACTTTATGTAGGTCTGAAGCTCTTTGAAAACATTTCTTTTGAGACAGGGGATCTACAAAAAATGCCCCTAACTCAGGCTCTTCAATTACTTTGCCATCTTCAAATTCTACTCCTTCAGGCAGACTGTGGTCAACTCCTTTAATTTCCACAGCATAATCTCCTTGTTCAATCATTATAAGGAGTTCTTCCAGCTCTGTGTCCTTCTTAGTTCTCCTGGCCTTTATTTTAGGATGTGTCACAAAGACACCTTCACTTACTTCTTTAGAGATCAGGCCAAGGTCCTTTACTCTTTCCATCAATCTCTTGACATATGCCCTGACTTCCTTAGCCGTTTCTGACCTTGATTCACTCAGGGCAACTGCCAGCTCAATCCACTCCCTGTATCCCATCTGAGCTACATCAGTGTGGTCATAAGTTTCCAATTCTGGGCCTGTTGCACCCATCCTTGTTATTTTAAGCTTCCACTGACTGCCTTTCCTTGATACAGGGACAGCTTTGACAATTGCTTCCTTGGCTAGCCTTCTTTCAGCAACATCATGAAACTTTTTCTTAGCCAAGTTGTCAAAGTGGTATTGAGCTCTTGCATGGGGTACTGTTGATTTGGTCACAGAGACCTGAGTACCTTTCTCTACTTCCTTCTCTTTCTCCCCTGCTGATTGTCTGGCAGCTTCCATTATTTTATTTTGCACCTCCAAGGTAGACATTTTAATTTTCTTTGCTTCTTGGAGTGCAAAGGATTTAGCAGCTTTAGCAGATTCTTCTTCTTTTCTTAATTCCTCCAGAGCTTGAAGCTGTTCTTCTCTAAACTCAAAGTACTTGTGCATAGGAAGACCCATCTCTTTAGCCCTGGCCTTGTGAAATTGAATTTCTGCCTGTTTCTGCTGTATGGGATCATCAGCTGCCTTTTCTTTTCCTTTAGCTGCTGCTGTAGTGACAGCAGCCTCAGGAATTTCCTCTTCTTCTTCTTCTTCTTCAGTTAGAATTAAGTGCCTCCTTTTACTGCTAGGCCTGTCCTCAGGAATGACTTCCTCCCCCTTAGACTGAGCAGGGTTTGGAGAGACAGCCTGAGTAGGCATAGCAGCTTGAGAGGCACCTTCAGCTGCACCTGTTTCAAAGACATCTGCTGGCTGACCAGTGTGAGTTGCAGACACTGGTATCTCCTTAGGAGAAGAAGTTTTCTCCCCCTTAGACTTAGTCTTCGAGGCAGATGACTTCTCCCCCTTTGAAGGAGATGAAGCAGCGACTTCAACACCTGGTCTGCCTGAAGACACAAAGTCAGCAGGCTTGCCAGCAGGTTTAGTAGAAGGTTTAGGACCAACAAGGCTAGTCACTAAGTAAGCCAAGTTATCCTTCACCTCAGTAAGCTGGGAAAGACAGGTCTGAAGAGAAGTGGAGTGGGAATCAGCAAGGGATGTGAGCTTAACAATGTTTTCCCTGTCAGACGCTGTGAACAGCAGAGTTTGCAGCTGTGCAAGATGAAGGTCTAGAGAATCTTGCACATCAGCAAGATCTGATGACACAGAGTTGGATAGGGAGCCAATTAGAGTTTGTAAGCTAGCCAGAGTGGCTGGAATGGTAGAGTTGCAAGAAGTGAGAAGTGATGACAGCTGTTGGGAAATGGCTGTCATTGAGGACACAGAGTCCTGCTGTATGGAAAGAATAGAGGAAAGAGAGGTGGACACAGTTTGCAGCTGAGCAGTGAGTGCTAACAGCTGTGGAGATTGATCAGGCTGTGGAGTGGTAGGGAAAGAGGCCTTGAACGAATCAAAGAACCCCTGAAGTTGTACAGACACAGAGTCTGATATGATGGAGGGTAGAGAGTTCATGGTGTTTTCCAAAGAACCAACTTTGTTGGTCAGCAAAGAAAGCTGATCCTTCAAAGGCAGGTCTTTGGGAGATGGAGGTGTATGGGTAGATTGTTTTGAGTGGGTAGATGGAGAAGATGATGATGAAGCTGGTGTTTGAGGATGTGATGGAGAGGGAAGAGGGACTTTGGACACAAGCTCCATAGCCTGGGCAAAAGTAAGATGGCCCAGGTTGGAGGGATCAAGAGGTCCTTCAGCAGCGGCTGTAGCTGCATCACCAGGAGAAGGGGATGATGTTTGGGGCCTTTCAGATGCTTCTTGTGTTGCAACACCCTCATGAAGACCAGTGGTGGTTCCCTCTGCAGTGCCTTGGTCTAAAGGCACCTCATCATTGGGAGATGGGATATGCATTTCAACATCAGCAGTGGTGAAACCTGCTGATGGAATTTGCATGAAGGGAGCAGCCTCACCAGAGGGATGGTATGATCCCTGAGGTTCATCAGCTTGGGTTGTTGGTCCATCAGCAGCTGTTTGGTGTAGAACAGCTGTATCATGGGGAGCAGAAGTTTTAGGCTGAGCTGCTGATTGGTCTATATCAGCAGAGTGGGCACCTCGTGCAGACTCAGGGTGTGAGGAGATATAAGTGGGGAACAGTGTGGACACAGTATGGAGTGGAGAGCACTCCTGTCTTTCAATATCCTCAGCCTGTTGGGAGGCTGGGATAGTTGATGTGGGTATCTCTGATTGTACAACTGGTTCCTGTTGGGAGGAACCAGAGGGTCTAGGCTGACTCTGGGAAGACTCAGATTGGAGTGAAGCAGGCTCCAAATGAGCTGAACCTGCTCCCAAAATAGGAGAGGCAGCTGGGGTTGCTTCTTTTTCAACTGAACCCTGTTGAGAGGGAACAGAGGAAGTGGTTCTTTGGGCTGGTTTCTTTTTGGTGCGTTGGTAGTGAATGGATAAAGTGGGTGATTGTGGAGAGGGGAGAGGATCTGTATGGACAGGGTGTGAGACTGGGTTAGGGACAGTGGGGCTGACCTGTTCCATGGTGTCTTGTGCCACAGAGGCACTAGCCACTAAGGCTTCAGGCTCAACAAATGAACCAGTGTGAGGAATCTGCTCCTCCTCAGCCACAGAGGCTAAAGGTACAGACTCAGACTGAGCTGATTTGGCCTTCTTTTGCACAGGCCCAGCTTCAGCAGTTGCCAGGGTCCTCTTTACAAGTTTGGACCTGGCTTTGGATTTTCTGGCGGGAGCAACAGCTTCTGGATCCACCCTCACAGCAGAGGGTCCTTCCACCAAACCTAACAACCTCCTCATTGGTGTGGATAGAGGAGGCTCATTGGGTAGAACTGGGGTATGAAAAATTCTATTCCCTATGACAGGGAATGCAGCAGACTTAAGTAATGGCTGGGAATTGTATAGTTGCTCACCACAAACATGTCTGAAAATGAGGCTCAGAAACCTGGGATAACGTACAGTAGCTGGTCTTGACTCTTGCTGCACCAGGTTTCTCAAGTTCACGAAAATCCACTTACCCATATCAAGGGTAGTCCCATCCACTAGCTGTAGGGCTATTGGAACTTCATCTCTGCTGAGTTGGTCAAATGAACCAACTTTGCTTCCAAAGCACATCACCACTGAGGCGAATAGAAAGCTATAGGTAGGAGAGAGATCCTTCCTAAACAGTGTTGCTCCAAGTTTGGGTTCTGCTACACCACAGAAGCGTAGCAGATTGCCCATTTGTGCATCCTCAGCTTGGGGCTTGTCATAGGTCTCAGCAATTGGTAGATGTAACACCTCTCTGAGCAGATCAGAACTAATCTCAATGGTCTGAGTCCCATTGAGGATAGTACCCTTGATGACCTTGGTGTTGGGGTTGTAGGCACAGGTGTACCAGAACTCATACACCATCTCCTGGTACAGGACACCAGGAGTTGCAGTCATGGCATAGTTCAACGGATGAACTTGCAGAAACTCCACTATTTGATCGTAACCTTTCCCCACATAGTTTTTGGGGATAGTAAGGTTTGCAACGTAGTTTGTGGGTTTGATGGTCAGCATTGTGGTGACTGATGAGTGTTTGACAACATCATCACCAACGAACACTGGAAGAAAGGGATTAGGTCTGTGAGCCATTTGGGAATTTTTGAGGTTTGAAGAAGCAGGAGACACTTAGTCGATTTTTAGGGTTCTTGAGGATTTCTGGAAATGATGAGGAAGACGAAGATGAAACAGTGGTTTGGTATTTATAGGATTTGAATGTGAGTGTGTATGAGAGAGAAGGTTTGGGCGGTTCGATTTGAAATGTTAGTTAACGGAAAACGGAACGGTTGTCCATGTCAGAAACATTTGTCAGACCACTTGACCTTTTTAATCACTAACACACGTAACCCACATTATCCGCAGTAATTAAGTTAAATAAAACATAATTTAAGTAACTTAAGTTTGAAGAAAAGTAATTAAAACTGTTGGTCCAAGCTGTTGGTCAAACCTGTGATAAGTTGGGTCAACACACGCTGTTCAGTCTTCAAGCTGTTCATTCCTCAAATTGTGCCTTCAGCCTGCTCTCTTTTGTAAGAGCAGGTTGTGTTCAATAGTTGAACAGGTTAGCTTGTAAGACAATGTGAAGAAGTGAACAGGGTGAAGATTGAACCATCAGAGCAGGCTGGACGAATAAACTGATTTTGTTCAGCCTGTTGTATGCTCAAGCTGTTCAAGTTTTTCAGACAAATGACTAAGTACAGAACATGTATAACCTGTTCTGCCTAAGCCGTTCAGAGAAACTTGAGCAGTGTGAAACACACAAATTCTTAGACCTTTGAGAAACACTTAGTCACTCTTGTTTAACATGCCCAGCTTGCTGACAAGGTAATTAAACCTTGTTTCATCCAGAGGTTTGGTGAAAATGTCTGCAAGCTGTTCATTTGTGGAAATAAAACTTACCTCCACATTACCTTTCTGAATGTGATCTCTGATGAAGTGATTTCTGACTTCAATATGCTTTGTTCTTGAATGAAATACTGGATTGTTGGAGATGGCTATGGCACTTGTATTATCACACAGAATAGGAGTTTTCCTATACACAAGGCCATAGTCTTCAAGCTGATGCTGCATCCACAGAATCTACCCACAGCAGCTTCCCGCAGCAATGTACTCAGCTTCAGCAGTAGAAGGGGACACTGAGTTCTGCTTCTTGCTACTCCAACTAATCAACTCTCCACCAAGGAGTTGACATCCACCTGTTGTGCTTTTCCTATCTAACCTGCAGCCTACAAAATCAGAATCTGAATATCCTGTTAGTTCAAGACTTGAGTCTTTGGGATACCAAAGACCCAAACCTGGTGTACCCTTCAGGTATCTGAAGATTCTTTTAACAGCAGCTAGATGTGATTCCTTTGGATCAGCTTGGAACCTAGCACATAAACAGGTGGCAAACATAATATCAGGTCTACTAGCAGTCAAGTATAGCAAGCTCCCAATCATGCCTCTGTAAGCTGTTACTGAAACAGCTTTGCCACTGGCATCAGCATCCAATTTTACATTGGTTGCCATTGGGGTTTTAATAGGAGAACTTTGATCAAATTTGAACTTTTTCAATAGATCTAAAGTGTACTTTCTTTGATTTATAAAAATTCCAGTTGAGGTTTGTTTAACCTGTAATCCTAAAAAGAAAGTTAGTTCTCCCATCATACTCATTTCATACTTAGATTTCATGAGTAGTGAAAAATTCTTGCATAACTGCTCATTTGTAGAACCAAATATTATGTCATCCACATAATTTTGAACAAGCATAATGTCAGATTTCACTTTCTTTATGAACAGTGTAGTATCCACTTTACCTCTGGAATACCCATTGCTCATAAGGAACTCAGTAAGAGTGTCATACCAGGCTCTAGGGGCTTGTTTGAGACCATAGAGAGCTTTGTCCAACTTATAGACAAAACCTGGATGTTGTTCATTTTCAAAACCTGGAGGCTGCTTGACATAAACTTCTTCTTGCAGCTTCCCATTCAAAAATGCACTCTTCACATCCATTTGAAATACCTTAATGCTCTTATGAGCAGCGTAGGCTAGATACAAACGAATTGCTTCTAGCCTGGCCACAGGAGCAAATGTTTCATCATAATCAATTCCTTCCTCCTGTCTGTAGCCCTGAGCAACAAGTCTTGCCTTATTTCTAATGACATGACCTTGCTTATCCATCTTGTTCCTGAAAACCATTTTGTGCCAATTATAGTTTTACCTTTAGGAGCAGGGACCAGCTTCCATACATTGTTTCTCTCAAACTGATTGAGCTCTTCTTGCATGGCAGTGATCCAATTGGCATCTTTTAATGCTTCATCAACCTTCTTTGGCTCCATCAGTGAAACAAAACTAGAGAACATACAAAAGTTCCCTAAGCTGTCCCACCGTGTTTGTATCCCTTTTTTGATGTCACCAATTATTTGATCATTGGGGGACACCTGATCCACTTAGGATCATTTCAATGATGACTTTACCAGAGTGTTAAACATCTTCAGCAGGTCCTGGTTGAACAAGCTCTCAAGATTTTTTCAGACACACTGTTGTCTTGAGCCTGTTCACTTGTTGAACATGTCTGACCACTGTTGAACATATCAGCAGAGGAACTGGGGAAATCAGCAGTGATAGGTTTTCTGGACATGCCAGTTGTAATTAAGTCAGTTACATTTATTCACACAGGGTGTTATGACAATAATCATCATCATGTCCATTATGATTAGCAGGTTCCACACTGGGTGTAGTGGAAAGCTTTTGAGTCCTCTTCATTGCATGAATGCATCAGATCATCAAAGTTGAGGTCTCCTGAAAACTATTTCAAGGAACAGCTTGGTGGAGGCATTTCTTGGACTCTTCAAATGTGACATTGATACGATTCATTCTATCACCTTTTCTTTTGTTGTGTTATTATCTGTAGGCTTTGGAGATAGAAAGAGTAAACCAACAAAACTCCTTTCATCAGCTTTAGGTTCAAAATTTTTGACAAAGCTGGTTCCCTTTGATTCAGAATTGAACAGGGACATCCAACACATTGGAAATAGCTGACATTTGGCTTTCCTCCCTATTGAGCAGCTCATGGGGGTCTTGATTGAACCTTTTCACCACTAAGGATCTGTTTTGAGTGAAGCAGGCAGTGTTAACAGCTTCAGCCCAAAATGATGAAGGCAAACCTGATGCACACAGCATGGTTCTGGCAGCTTCAATGAGAATTCGGTTTCTCCTTTCAGCAACTCCATTTTGTTGAGGAGTTCTTACTGCTGAAAAGTTTTGATTGATACCTTTCTCTTCACAGAAGTCTTCAAGAGTACTGTCTCTGAATTCAGTACCATGATCACTTCTAAGCTGCTTTACTTGGGCAGAGTTCAGCATTTCCATCTTTTTAACAAATCCAATAATTTCTCTCGCAGCCTCTCCTTTGCTCTTCAAAAAGATCACCCATGTGTACCTGGAGAACTCATCAACCATTACAAGAGTGTATCTTCTTTATCCTAGACTTGGGACATTAATAGGTCCAAACAAGTCCATATGGATTAAGAAGAGTGGAGTATCAATAGAGAAATTATGTTTGGATTTAAAAGATGTTTTTCTCTGCTTGCCTTTCTCACAAGCTGTGCATAATCTATCTTTGGCAAAAGTAATAGAAGGCAAACCTGTTACCAACTCTTTCTTACAGAGATTATTGATGTTCTTGAAGTTCAGGTGTGACAATCTTCTATGCCATAACCAGTTTAGATCAGCGTTGGTTCTTGTGAGAAAACAGGTTTCAGTTGTGGGATCAGCAGAATGCATATCCACAACATATACACCTTTCTTTCGTTGAGCACACAACACAACTTTGCCTTGGGAATCCAATATGTAACCCAGGTGCTCATCAAAGTTTAACCTTGTAGCCAGCATCCACACAGTTGACTTATGTTAACAGGTTATGTTTTAGCCCAACCACATAGGCTACTACTTTTGAACACTGCAGTACCAGCTTAAGAGTTCCATATCCCTCAGTGGATCCCTGTACATTGTCACCAAGGTGACTTTGAGCCCTTTTTCCGGCTGAGAATCACTAGCCATTTTCTACAACCTGTCATGTGCCCTGAGCAGCCACTGTCCAAGACCAAACCTGGAAGGTGTTTTTCTATACATCATAGTAGGATTCCAGTTCTCTAAGCTGCTGAAGGCTTCAGCTTCAGCCATATCTTGTTTGAAGCTGCTTGTTGATGGGACATCAGTGTTGGCCATCAGACATTGATTATCTTCTTCATCAGATGATGAATCAGATTCCTCCCAATCACAAGTCTCTGCCATGAGTCCCTTTTGGCGGTTGGAACCCACTGAGTTTTCCAACTTCCTCAGCTTAGCCATGGCCATAAGGTACTTAACCCTATAACCATCATCCTTGTTTGTCTTGTATGGTTTGGATGACTGACCAACAGCTTTTGACACACAGTCAGCAGCTATATGGCCAGTTTTGCCACATTTGAAGCACTCAGCTTTGGATTTATCAAATGCTTTCTTTTTGCCAGCACCTGAACTTCCTTGCTGCATGTTTCTTCCAAACCTTTTCTTGTTGAACCTTTTGACAAGCATATCTATCATTTGCTCATCATCTTGTTCAGCAAGATCTGCAGTATCTTCTTCATCTGACACCTCCTCCTTGTCATCATCCTGTTGATCAGGTTGAGTGAACACATCACTCACCTGATTTACAGGCTGTCTCACATTAGCCACAAAGGCTGCACCTCTTTTGGACATTTCCAAGGCATTTCTCTTTTGTTGCCTTGACTGTTCATCATTCAGTAAGGATCCATACAGATTGACCAGATCCATACTTCTGATAGTACCTGAGTTCCTTAGGATTGTTGAAAAGTAGTTCCACTCTTCAGGTAAAATGTCCAGAAATTTATTCACCAGGGTAAGACTGTCCTTGGTGATCCCAACAGCTTTGAGATCATTCACTAGCGCAGTAAACCTGGTGTAGGTTTCAGTGAGAGTCTCCTTTGGTTTAGCAAAGAAGAGTTCATACTGTCTAACAAGATTGTTGATCCTGTTGTCCAGTGTGATTGTGGGTCCATCATAGACGGTACACAAAGTATCCCACATCTCCTTTGCTGTCTTCATTTTCTCAACCTGCTTGAACACATCATCAGGGAGAGAAATGACCAGGTTGTTTCTGGCCTTTGCATCCAGAGCCACCATTCTCTTGTCTTCATCAGACCATTGAGCTTTTGCTTTCTCAAAGGTCCTGATTTCAGGAGCAGCTCCTTCAACCGCTGGAGTTATGGTAGTAACAGAGGTTGGCACATAGGGACCCTCCATCACTATCTTGGTAGTTGTACATCCAGATTCTCTTAAAAGAGCCTCCATTTGCACTTCCCAACCAGAGCAGTTTTGCTGATTAAATTTTGGCGGTTTGCCTCTAGCGCCATTGTCATAGTAAGAAGAATTTGCCAGCACTGTTGTCAATGGAAACTTGCGGAGAATGAGAGATCTAGAACGGACACACACTCTAAACTGCTCTGATACCAGTTGTAGGTCCCGAGAGGTTCCCAAAGTATATAGCTTTAAGCTTTAGAGGGGGGGTGAATACAGCTATTTACAAACTACACACTATTTTCTCAATGTTTGTATGTATTATCAACAATTTGTTAATTACAAACAAGCTTGAATGCGGAATAGTTCAAGCTGAGATGACAGATACAACAGTATGTTCACTAGTCTAAGACAAACTCAAACTAGTATACAATGAATACACTCACTAAGAAGCACTCACTGGGTTTTCAAGACTTTAAGGGAACAGCTTATGTAAAACAGCTTAGACACACAGATACTGAATTACACAGCAGACTTGCATGCATGAAAAACACACTTGCACGTTCACTCTTGGTTTCAGCACTTAGCTTTCTTCACTCAACTTTCTGTCCTTAGAAGCTTCCTTTTATACTCATTCAGAGGATCTAATAGAAACATCTTCATTGGACGGAATGAAAAGGAGAAGTCTTGTTGAAAAGACAACATAACCTTTTTTCACTTTTCTGAAAAGCAGACTTGTCTTCACATGTGCAGAACTTTTGTCTTTTTACTTTGTCTACTGTTGTATTGCCTTTAACTAATTTAGGAATGTCAACTTTGCGTCTTTCTTCCTTGTAAAGGCCTATTTTGATATAAGAAAAAGGTCTGTCACCCTTTTTCAAATAACCTTTTGTCTTCATGTTACAGAACAGCTTGGGCAGGCTGAGCAGTTCTGTTTTCCACTTTGTCTTAGACTTTGTAAACTGATCTTGTAGTCAAAAACAATACATGATGACTTGGAAACATATTCCATAAAGTGTTTAGCCTGTTCACAAAGAACAGGTTCTGTTCACAAAGAACAGAACACTTTAAAATTTCCCAAGCTGCTCACTAGTGTAGAGCAGCGTAGACAGTTTATGTCCAGCCTGTTCAGCAGACAGAGCAGCTTGGACAAACTGTCTTAGTTGCAACACATGCAACATATAGAACAGCTTTAGACTGATATTGCAAATCATTTTCAGGTTTCAATAAGGCATATAACAGGCCTTAAATTCAACCTTCAAATGCATCAACAGGTTTGATTATAAATCTCCCCCTCAGATGTAGAACAGGTTTGACTGAGGCCTTTTTGTGCATAACATTAACTATGATTGGGGCAAGGATCAAGAGACATCATATCAGTTATTAAAGCACTATCTGTGCAGCACGCTTATTTTATCCAAAGGAAGCAAGAAATTTGTAGATTATTGTGACGCTTCACACAATGGGTTGATATAGAAAGATAGGGTCATAACTTATACTTTATGAAAACTTAAGGTTCACTAGGTGATTTACACAACGCATGATCTGGATCTTGAAGCAGTAGTCTTTATCCTTGGAGACATTAGTTGTACGGTATGAAGTGTATTGTATTCACAGACCATAAGAGCCTCCAACACATCTTGAAGCAGAAAGAGTCGAATACGAAGTAGTACCGTTGGATGGAACTAATAAGTAATTGCAACCGTGAAAGTTCGTTATCACCTGAGGAAAACTAATGAGCTAAGCCGTTAAGAGTACAAGTGGATAAATAGTTTAGGATAAGGGCTAATAAAAATCGATATTTCATGAATAGAATCTGATTACTCTGTTTGGTGGAATAAGAAAGCTGGCTATGGATGAAGGACACAAATTAAGATATGTCGTTCACCCCGGATCCGATAAAATGTATCATGACCTTAAGGAGCTATACGGGTGGCCTATCATGAAGAATGACATTGCCACATCTGTCAGAAAATTCCTAACATGCTCCAAAGATAAGACAAACATAAGAAACCATTTGAGTAATAGTCGATCGCCTAACAAAATCTGTGCATTCCTACCAATCAAGGAGAACAATAGGATGAATAAGCTAGTCCAAACGTACCTCAAGGAAGTCGTCTCCGGACACGGAGTGCCTCTTATAATCATTATACGGATAGTAGATCTACATCTAGGCAATTATTACAGCAAGCTTTGGGTACAAACTTGGACATGAGTACCACTTATCACCCTCAGACCCATGGTTAGAATAATAGAACAATCCAAACCCTAGAACACACTTTAAGAGCCTGTGTAATGGATACTCATTTGCCTTAGTGGAATTATCGTACTACAAATAGCTATCACTCGAGTATTAAAGCTGCTCCGTTTGAGGCCCTCTACGGGCGAAAGCGTCGATCGCCGATTTGTTGGAAAGAAGTAGGAAATATCCAAATCACTGGCCCTAAGATCATTCATGAAACCACCGAAAAGATAGTACAGATGCGGAACTAACTAAAAGTTGCCCGCAATTGTCAGAAAGTTATGCAGATGTAGGGAGAAAATCCCTTGAGTTTTAATTAGGAGAACGAGTACCAATGAAAGTCTCTCCATGGAAGGGTGTGATACGATTAGGAAAATAAGTAAAAACTAAACCCTCGATACATTGGCAATGCAAAGTCTTAAAAGGAATTGGACTCGCAGCTTATCATTTAGAGTTACCACCAGAGCTTAGCAGCATGCACAATACCTTCCAGGTATCGAATATGAAGAAGTGTTTATTAGAGGAGACACTTGTTACCCCCTTGGAAGAGATCCAGCTAACTGATAAACTTCGCTTCACCAAAGAGCCGGTTGAAATCATGGACCGTAAGGTCAAAGGATTGAAGCGCAGTTGTATACCCATCCTCATGGTCAGATGGAATTCTAGACATGGACCACAACTCACTTAGGCATGCAAAGGCCAGTTTAAGCAAAGATACTCTCATCTACTCTTAAGTGACAATACCCCTGAGGAAACAGTATCAAATTTCGGGATGATATTCCCTTAACAGGGGGAGACTGTAACATCAGGCATTAAACCAGGTTAGCAACTACGACCTAATTAGTATTTAATGGCCAATTATAACCTGATCAGTGGTCATTAGAAATCAATCAAAATGATTAACAAGGCTCATTAAGAAATTCAACTCAATGAGAATCAAATTCATGAATCGGGAAATCAATTAATCGATCAATTTACGATATGAGGGATTAATTCAACTAAGTACATAATTAAATTATGATTAGTGACACTAATCATACACTAATACAATTACTTAACATTAATTATGCAATACTAAAACAATTCATTAAAACAATACATCCATAAGTATTTATAAAATTACAAGAAAAGGAAAATACAAGAATACATTTCTAAATACTTTTATACAAAAAAAAAAAGGAAAATACATGTAAATACATGTATATGGCCGGCCTATAGGGCATGTGCTATATAGTGGTTGACTTCAAATATTTTAATATTACTTTAAACACCATCATTTTGTTTAAAAGTGCACACAACCTTTGTCTCCCATGCTTTTCATCATTTGAAAGACCAAAAATTATTCTATAAATAGAGAAGCATTTCATTCATTTCAAACATACCAAAAATCCTTCTATTCCTCTCTAAAATCCGGCCATATACACACACACATCACAAACTTCTTCATTCAAGTGTTCTTGGTGTTCTTCAAGTGTTTTTAGTGCAAACCTTGCAAAGATTTCAACTTCTACTTAAAATCATATTCCAAATACTTCAAAGTAAGTAAATACTAACTTATTTCATCTTATATTTATGTTTATATAAGTCTTGCATAATATATATAATCACCAACAACAACAAGTTTCATAAAAACTCAAGTTTATAAGTTTCTAGTTTTTATTTTTAAGTTGTTTCTTTAAATGTGCATATGAATATATGAACACATTATAAACATGTTAAAATTATGAAAACATGTGTTATATATGTGTTATATAACTTTTACAACTTTTATACAAGTAGTCTTTGAATAAACAACAAGAATCATAAGTTGTTTCAAGTTTATAAAACTGCGGATTTTCGGCAGAAAATTTATATCGACTTTGAAAAATCATAACTAATTCATAACTCAACGAAATTAGTTGATTCTTGTCTCAAAAGTTAGATCTATGTCTTAACTATAGATCTGGAATTTTGCATAATTTATTTTGGAGTTTAAGACCTCCAGAAATTATTTGGGAAACCGAAAGTTTGACAGCTCAAAAATGGCCAACATAGGGTTTTTAACGAGCTTTTTCACCAACCTAAACATCTCGAAAAATGGCCGTTCTTGATTCTAAAAATCCTTTGTATATAGTAGTTTAATGTCCTAGAAAACCAAAGTCTAAAACATTTTGGAGCTTGCTCAAAAACAACCTCAAAGTAGGCCGAAAAACCTCCGAAAAAACTGGAAAATTATATATATATATATATATATATAAACTTGACGTTTTAAGCGAATTTTATTTATAAACTTGTAATGTTGGGTGATTTAAGACATAAAAATCTATAAATATATATATCATCATTTATTAGAGATATTAAGTCCTTATTATCATTTAGGACTTGTCAGGATCTAGAAGTAATTAACCAAGACTAACTGATTTGAATTTATCAGAATATAAATCAATAATCTTGCTTTGAATCAAAGTTTAATTAAGAAGTTTGCGGAATAACACTTAATTATTTTAACAAAAGCTTTCAGAATCAATAACAGATAAACACAAGAAATAATCAAGATTGCTTGTATTGCTGATTTCAATGATTACAATCACCTCTAATCTGTTTGATTAGACGAAGAACACAAATTGTTCTTAAGGTTTTACAACCTTAGAGGCTTATGAAAACTTAAACAAAAAGCAATTACAAACTTGAATATGCAGAAAACTCCTATTCAATAGAAAGACCTATTCTATGTATTTATATTGCTTCTTGATTTGTTTCCTTGAAGGACTATGACTTCTCTGATAGTAGATATGCTGGAATCTTCGTGTAAATATCTTTTCCAGAAAATCAGCACTTTCTGTTTATGAAACTGTTGAGCAGCTTGAATCACTTGACAGCTTGAACAGAGCAGCTCGAGTTGATTTACACTGGCAGCTTGAACTTTTACACTGGCAGCTCGAGTTTCTTCAACTAACAGCATGAACTTTGTATTTACATGTAAACTCTACTAACAGTTTGAGAAGTCTAACTAACAGCTTGAACTTACTTAGACTATTTCCCAACAATCTCCCCTTAACTTAAATTCTTTACACAAGACTTTAAGTTCTATACAAAAATGGAAATGAATAAGTAAACTGTTATTTACAAACCAAGGCTTTCAAAAAGTTACAACTGTGCAAGTTTCTGATTTACAGCCTTCAAAAATTCTTTCTTCATCTCATCTCTATCACAAGATATTCTAACAGATTTCATCTGGAGTAGCATTTCCTTTGGTAGATCATAGAATTCAAGATTGAAGAACATACCAGATCCATCTGAAAATTTGATTCTGTCAGTCCTTGATTTGACAAACAGATCAACTTGCTTGATCTTCATTCCTTTCTTGTTGGCATCCTCTATATCTTTTCTTATAGACTCAGGGTCAACAATGGACTTCAGATCTTTGATGACTTGTTTCACTTGTGGTAGAGCAGATCTTACTTGTGTCACAGACCCAATATTGTGCATCTTTGTAAGCTCATCTCTGGTCAACTTTTGAACCATATGCCAGAATGTGTCATATTCTTCTTCTGGACCAGATTCCCTTCTCACTATAAACTGAACTCTTAAGTCAATGTTGTCCAGTGGCTTAGCATACCAGTAGTTGATAAGAGGCTTTGTAAAGTCATGCTGGTCTAACAATTTCTCTATCTCCATGGCCTTTTGTAGTTGTTGCTCAAATAACACCTTTTTAACTTGATGCAGCTTTGCTTTTGATAATGACTCAGATGTAGGAATGGAAGCAACAGCTTGATCAGAAGGAGCAGGTGCACTGGTAGCAGCTTGAACATGACTTGTATCGGTTTGAACTGGTTCTTGTGATGGTTGGACTTCTTGGGAGACTTTTGCTTTCTTTCTTTTGTCCATTTCTTTGTCATGGATCTCTTGCAGCCTTTCAGTGGTCATGGACTGAGCCATCTTCTTTGGAATGCCAGCTGCAAAGGCAAAATTGATCAGAAATCTTCTATGCTCAGCCTTAGAGTGCCCTGTTGGCAGCTTCCTCTTCTTTTATCCTTGTTTGACCACAAACCCCTTTAGGTAATCACCTAAGGTTTCATCATCGTCCATTGGAGGCTGGGTTTGCTGGTCTAACTCTTGATCCTGTTCTTCTGCTAATTTTTTTGCAATTTCAGCATCAAAGGCAATCTGGGCTTCTCTGGAAGAAAATTTGTGCTTTGGAGACTCAATGAGAATGCCCTTGCCCTTGTCTTTTATTGCAGAGGTTGTAGCTTGGACTGTACTGATTGGAGCTTGAACACCTTCCCTTATAACAACTCCAGTTGCTTTTGAAGAAGCAGCTTGAGTTTATAGGCTAACAGCTTGAGAAGCTGTTGGGAATGGTAGCCTAGAAGGTGGAACTGTTGAGGCTGCTTGGACTGCTTGGACGGATTCTGTTGGAGCTGCTTGGACTGCTTTAGAAAACTCCTGATTCTCCCCCTTTTTGGAAGCATTGGTTTGGTCAGGAGGACCTACAACCTTTGCCCCTTGGGTTTGAATCAAACGCTCTAATTGAATGATCTTATTTCCACAGAGGGTAAACCCCTTATGGAGATAATCCATTCTCTGATTTTGAGCCACTTCTGCTTGATTTAGGGCTATAATTTGTGCACCCTGTGCAGCAATGATGGACTTTTGGTATTCTAACATAGCTACAACAGGTTTCATCATAGGATCCGTCAAAAGCATAAGTTGCAGACTAGCCTCAAGATCAGAAAACACCTGTGGTGCTTGTGATCTATCACTGGCATGAATACCAGAAGTAGAAACATTTGGGCCCCTCTGTTCTTGGTTCTGGGGACTTCCAGCTTGTGTTTGCACACTTGCTGTTGCCATGGGCGTGGTCTTACTGATGTTGGCACTGTCCTGTGCCTCTTGTGCAGAGACAGCAGTAGTGCCAGCCACAGAACCCATATGAACAGTCTTTGGTGAGATGTTCACCTCCTGAGTGAGGATGGGAGTGTCCTCAATGTGTTCCCTTTGGATATTCTGTGCAGAAGTGTCCTCCTGCACAGGGTTATATGGCTCTTGTCTGAGGGCTGAGGAGGAAGGAGCTCCTGGTCCTCTTTTCCTTTTATATAGAAATTTTAGTGGGGCTGGGGGCTGTACAATAGGATCAGAAGGAATTTGTGTATCATGAGGAGTGGGTTGGGGTCCTGGGGGTGAAGCAGTAACTATAGGCTGAGCCTGCTCAGGACCCTCTCCTCTGTTTCTTGGGATGATTTTCATCATTGCAGAAGGCAATGGAACATCTACACTAAAAAAATTGGCACTTTGTTTTAAAAGCCTTTTAATAGAAGATAGTGAGTGCCTGTGGGAAACATGTATCCTCTTATGTAAATGAGAAGTGGTGCAAGTGTGTGCAATTATCGCTGCCAAAAATCTAGGATACAATAAAAACTTCCCATTCTTTAGGGAATGATGCGTTAACATCCCCTGAAAAATCATATTTGAGAAATTGAACCGTTGGCCCGTTGAAAAGCACACTAAGGCAGTGGCAATGTTGGAAGAAAATTCTGACCAACCGGTTCTTTTGGGGCTCATACACTGCTGAATGATATGCACAAGATATTTCCACTTAGGTGAAAAATGTGCTTTCAAGAAAGTAAATGAATCAGCAGGACCCCTATATCCAATATTGTAAAGACCAGTATGTAAAGCATCAAGGGTTAGGTCTGTTATACCTGTGGCATCTTGAAGATGCAAATGGTGTCGAATGGATTCCTCAGTGATGGTGATGGGAGTGCCATCAATTTTGGAAAGTATAGAAGGAATTCCATTGATGGTTTGGACAGAGGCACGGTTCCAGAACTGTTCGATATGAGAGATGTATATGGTGGGATTGATATTGAGGGCATGGTGGATATGGGAGTGTCTTAGAAAATCCATCATGTCATGGAACGGCTGAAGTTCAGTGTGCTTCAGAGAGTATGGTAGGCAGTTGTGTTCTTTGACAAACTCCATTGAAGATTGAACGAAGGATTTAGGGTTGCAAAGAAGAGTGTGTGAATCGTTCAGAGAGAAAAGAACGGCCGTGGAAGGAAATTTTGTAACTGGTAGTTACAATTGAACGAAATTGAGACCTTTAAAGGTTTTGAAAAAGGTTGGGTCCCGCGCACACACATTTAAGAAATTACCTAAATACCCTGCACACTTTGACAGATCAAGTGAATAACTAACAGTCCGAGAAAATGAACTAGCAGCTTGAGAAAATACTCAAGCTGTTAGTTGAAACTTAGGCATCTTTTAATGAAACAGTGACTCCCCCTTAAATAAGCATATGAAGTTGATAATAATGAAAACAAGTTAATCCATGTTTACCATACCAATGTTTGATACTAGGAAAGTAAACCTTCCTACATCAAAAGGTTTTGTAAATAGATCAGCTAACTGGTCATTAGTATGTATTTTGGTAACTTGAATTAACTTCTTCTCATTACAATCCCTTATAAAGTGAAATCTGATTTCTATATGCTTGGTTTTTGAGAATTTCACTGGGTTTTGCACAATGCTGATTGCACTTGAATTGTCAATATTAATAGGATTGGATAAGAAGTTCATACCATAGTCTCTTAATTGATTTTGAATCCACGTTACCTGTGAGCAGCAGCTTGCAGCTGCTACATATTCTGCTTCAGTGGATGATGTGGAAACAGTTGTTTGCTTTTTGCATTGCCAAGACACCAGTCTTGCTCCTAAGTATTGACATCCACCAGTTGTGGATTTTCTGTCAATGTTGCATCCTTCATAGTCACTGTCAGAGTAGGCTGTTAGTTCAAGGGGAGAGTCTTTAGGATACCATAGGCCTAAATGTGGTTGGCCTTTGAGATATCTAAAGATTCTCTTAATAGCAACCAAGTGAGAATCCTTTGGAGAGCATTGAAACCTAGCACACACACAGATAGCAAACATTATGTCAGGTCTAGAAGAGGTTAGATACATAAGAGATCCTATAAGAGATCTGTATAAATGAATGTCCACATCTATGCCATGTTTGTCTGTATGGAGCTGCTTGTGAGGATCCATTGGAGTGCTTGCAACCTTTGTGTCTTGATACCCAAACTTTTCCAGTATGTCTTTCACATACTTTGATTGACTTATGAAAAGACCAGTGGGCTTCTGCTTGACCTGCAATCCTAGAAAGAAAGTGAGTTCTCCCATTGAACTCATTTGGAACTTTTTGTGCATTAAAGCTTCAAACTCTTTGCACAAACAATCATTTGATGAGCCAAAGATGATGTCATCAACATAGATTTGGGCAAGCAGAATCTCAGCTTTGATGGACTTAGTGAAAAGAGTTTTGTCCAGAGTGCCTCTCTTGAACCCATTCTGTAGAAGGTATGATGACAGAGTGTCATACCATGCTCTTGGGGCTTGATGGAGACCATAGAGAGCCTTGTCTAACTTGTAGACCCTGTCTGGATACTTGTAGTCCTCAAAACCAGGAGCCTGACATACATAGACCTCGTCTTCAATTGTCCCATATAGAAAAGCAGACTTCACATCCGTTTTATACACTTTAAAACCTTTGAAGCTTGCATAGGCCAAAAATAGTCTGATGGCTTCAATTCTTGTCACTGGAGCAAATACATCATCATAATATATGCCTTCTTCTTGAGTGTACCCTTGAGCTACTAGCCCTGCTTTATTCTTGATGACTATCCCTCTCTCATCTTTCTTGTTTCTGAACACCCATCTTGTACCAATTGCTCTCTTTCCCTTAGGATGATCAACCAGTGTCCATACATTCTGAATCTTGAACTGTAGAAGCTCTTCTTGCATTGCTTCAATCCAGGATGAATCTTTCAACGCTTCTGATGCCTTTTTAGGTTCCAGTTGAGACATGAAACAGGCATGTTCAAAAGCAGCTAGACTGAATTCAAGAACTGCTTGTTCAGCAGCAGCATATTCATTGTGAACCATTTTCCTTGTTTGTACAGGAGTACTTGGATCACCCAGTATTTGATTGAGAGGATTATACTTGTGAACTCTGAGGGTAGGCTCTCTTTCTGTCTGAAAAGAGGATCCAAGATTTGTATCATCTCCATCAGGACCAGTGAATGGTTCAACTTCTGGAACAGCTTGACTTGAATCTAGGACTGGTTCCCTTTGTGATGGGGCTGTTCTCTCAGGACTTGGGAGTGGCACTTCAGTATCTAGATTTGTATCATGTTGAGCATTCAGAACCCCTGGAGGGTCACATGACAGAAGTGGTATAGTGGTGTAAGCATCCCAATGTGTTGAATCTGCAGCAGTTTGAAACTTTGTGCCAACAGCTTGAGAATTTGTATTGGCAGCATGAGAATTTGTGTAGGCAGCTTCAATCCTGTTTGCATCAGCTTCTGCAGTATACTCAACAAAGCTCAGAGAATTTGTTAGTGAATCTAAATCAAACAACCAATCAGGACCAGTGCCTTTGACATTTTCAGTATTTTCATTAAATTCAACATTGGCACTTTCTTCAATGGTTTTAGACACACAGTTATATACTCTATAGGCTTTGCTTTGATTTGAGTATCCTACAAAAAATCCTTCTTCAACCTTACTTTCAAACTTCCCTAAGTGAGTCTTAGTATGAAGAATAGTACATGGACATCCAAAAGGCTTGAGGAAAGCTATTAGGGGACTTCTGTTGTGGAATAACTCATAGGGAGTTTTTCCTTGAGGTTGAACAACTTGAACCCTATTCAGAACATAACTGGCTGTATTGACAGCTTCTGCCCAGAAAGTCATTGGCAGTTTTGAATCAGCTAACATTGTTCTGGCAGCCTCAATTAATGTTCTGTTCTTTCTTTCAGCTACACCATTTTGCTGTGGTGTTCTTGGTGCACTATATTGTCTAGCAATACCTTTGGACTCATAGAAACTGTTTAGAATGTGATTTTTAAATTCAGTTCCATTGTCTGATCTTATCACCTTAACTTTTGAGTTGGATTGGTTTTCTATCTTAAGGATAAAAGACTTAACTAGCTCAGTAGTTTCATCTTTAGACCTAAGAAAGTAAACCCAAGTAAATCTGGTGAAATCATCAATAATAACTAAACAGTAAGCCCTTTTATTCAAACTCAAAACATATGTTGGACCAAATAGATCCATATGAATCAGTTGAAGAGCAGATGAGATTGAATTTACTTCTTTGGCCTTATGAGAAGTTTTGTGTTGCTTGCCTTTAAGACATGCTACACAATGACCATCACATATGAACTCCTTTTGTGGTAAACCTCTTACCAGATTCTTTTTGACCAAAACATTCATGGACTTGAAGTTCATGTGACACATCCTTCTATGCCAAAGAGCAGACTCATTTGATGATGCTTTGGATATCAAACAGCTTAAAGTATTTGATTTGGATAGAAGATCTGTGTCCAAACAGTAGACATTGTCCTTTCTTGGTGTTCTCAGTAAAACGAAATTTTCAGGAATTTTGAAATCTTTTGAAAGGACAATGCACTCAGAATCTGTAAACAAAACAATGTTTTGTTTGTCACAAATTTGAGAGACACTTAATAAATTATACTTAAGCTGTTCAACATACAAAACATCATGGAAAATCATGTTGCCTGCATTAACAGTACCTTTACCTGTAACCTTACCTCCTTTTGAGTTGCCTCCAAATGCAACAAATCCTTTGAAATTTGACAAGCACTCAGAATTGCCTGTCATGTGCCTAGAGCATCCACTGTCCAAATGCCATCTTGTTTTATGAGGTGACCTGTGGTTGCCCTGCACAAATAAAAGCTTAGTCAGTAGTGGAACATTAATTGAGGTATTTAGTGATTATATGAGGTATCCAGGTATTTTGATCATCTTTTCTTCTAACAGTCTCAGATGATTCACTAACAGTTCCAGATTGATGCTTAGCAGCTTGATCTGTGTTTTTAGTGCTAACAGCTTCAGAATTTGGCTTAGCAGTCTGATCTTTTGCATCAGTAGTTTGATCTGAAGATTTGTCCTTGACACACCATATTTGTTTAAAGCTTAATTTAGGCTTTGCCAAAACTTGTTTTTGGTGTGTGGACTGTTTTTTATTAACTTTTGAAAGCCTGTGATCAACTGTTTTCTTTGGAACTGGTGTAGCAGAAGGTTTGACCTTTGAATTTTTTGCCTGAGTAGGACTTGATTTTTTTTGATTCACAGTCTGTTTTGCGACAGCTGGTTTATAAAAACAATCCTTGGCCAAGTGATTCTTTTTGCCACAGTGAAAACACCTATTGACTATTTGAATTGGAGAACCAGATTTATCTGACAATTTCTGGTTCTTATTCCTCTGATTTCCCCTTACCTGCTGTTGTTTGGGAAACTTTTGAACACCATGCTTTTGGCATGTGCAGACAGGAACATTTTTACCCCTTTTATTATTCTTTGAAGAAGATGCAGTGTTACAGATAGAATGTACAGAAACTTGTGGAGCAGCATTGCATATACTTATCTTCTCTTTTCCTTTCATACTGGGGGCTTGGATCTCTATGGGTGCACTCATTGTTTTGTGTTCCTTCTCAACTGCTGTGCACTCATACTCTCTATTTTGAATCTGATCTTGTTTAGATTCAGGGCTGGTATCGAGGATAGGATCTACAGTAGTCATAGACTCATCTAATGGTTCATTGACAAGTCTATCAGCAACTTCACTCATTGGATGAATGTATTTGTTGTTGTATGGGGGTGGAGTAGCCCTGTAGGCTATTCCTTCTTTGGGATTAACCTGAGATTTTAACCTATCTTTAAATTGAACTTCCATTAGGTGTTCCAGCTTTTGATTAGCCAATTTGAAGTTACCTAGATATATATTGACAGATTCTAGTTTCTTATTAGCCTCTAACACCTTTTGTTCAGTCTCTTCTACCTTTTTATTCAGAGATTCTATTTTCTTATTTAGCTCCTTATTCTCCCACTCATGATATGTTCTATCATGTCCCATTTCAATCTCATTATCCTTATAGTCATTGATCTGTTTTTCAAGATTTTCTATGGCTTGCATATATTCATATCTCCTTTCTTCCATCTTAGCTAGAGTTTTGCACATGCTCTCATTATGGTCTCTGTACTTTTTAACCATATTTTTGCATGATTGAGAGCAGAGTTTAGAATTTACCTCAGATGGTAGTTCAGTGGAGGAGACATTTGATGTTTCTGCCATTAGAGCTTGATTTTGAAACTCTTCCTCTGTCTGATCACTCCAGTCAAACACATTGTCTTCTTGAGAGACAAGTGCTGTTGATGATGATGTCTGATTGGGCTGTTGAGTCCTTGATGACTGTTGACCTTGAGATCTACATTCTCTGGCAAAGTGACCAAGCTTATGACATTTATAGCACTCAACTTTTGACTTATCAAAAGCTGGTTTGCCTTCTGTTCTGGCTTGAAAGTTGGTCCTTCCAGTTCTTTTATGAAACCTTTTGGCCTTCATGGTCAGCATTGCATGTTGCCACTTTAAATCCATCTCTTCAAGATCATCTGGATGAATATGTTCTAAATCTTCAGCATTTAGAGCAAATAGTCCATCATTGGCGACAAAAGCCTCATAGTGAGCTTCAGCAGAGTTGCCATCACCACCTGAAAAGGAATCACTGGTATTAGATTTTTCAGAAGACAGAAGAGCAGTATTGTGATTATAAGAAAAGGATTTTTTTTTTAGTATCAATCTCAGTCTCAAACACTCTCAGACTGTTGTACAGATCATCCAGTTCTATCTCATCAAGAGTGTGTTTTGTTCTCCATTGTGCAGCATAAACTGTCCATTCTTCTCCAAGAGATCTGAGAAACTTTCTGTTGACTTCGTCTTGATCCAGACTGACTTTTGCACTTTCTAATTCACTTATCAGTTTGTTGAACCTGTCAAAAATTTGAGTAAGGTTTTCATTCTTGCCACCAGAAAAGTTCTCATACTGCTGTTTCAAAAGATCCTTTTGATTTCTTTTGGTACTGGCATTACCAGCAAATCTTTTCTCTAAAGCATTCCAAAGAGAATGAGCAGTATAAACTTTTTGAACTGATGCTGAAAAGAATTAGGAATGGCTATTTGTAAAAGTGTAAGAGCTTTCACTTCATTCATTCTAGCCTTTCTTTCAAGTTCAGTTTTTGGAGGAGTTTTGACTGGTTTTCCCTCATCATCAAGTTCAGGATCAACTACAGTTTGAAATTCAACAGTTTCCCATATGGCATAATCAATAAATTGAATATGCTGTTTAATCCTGAGTTTCCACATCTCAAACTCAGTGGGCTTGAGCATAGGCACTTTGAGTCCCTGCCCAGATCCACTGCTACTATTTTCAAATTCCATTGCAAAAGATTAAAAATTTAAAAGAAAACTTTCGACTTTGAAAAACAAAGAACGACCTGTGGCTCTGATACCACTTGTCAGGATCTTGAAGTAATTAACCAAGACTAACTGATTTGAATTTATCAATGTACAAATCAATAATCTTGCTTTGAATCAAAGTTTAATTAAGAAGTTTGCGGAATAACATTTTAACAAAAGCTTTCAGAATCAATAACAGATAAACACAAGAAATAATCAAGATTGCTTGTATTGCTGATTTCAATGATTACAATCACCTCTAATCTGTTTGATTAGACGAAGAACACAAATTGTTCTTAGGGTTTTACAACCTTAGAGGCTTATGAAAACTTAAACAAAAAGTAATTACAAACTTGAATATGCAGAAAACTCCTATTCAATAGAAAGACCTATTCTATGTATTTATATTGGTTCTTGATTTGTTTCCTTGAAGGACTATGACTTCTCTGATAGTAGATATGCTGGAATCTTCGTGTAGATATCTTTTCCTGAAAATCAACACTTTCTGTTTATGAAACTGTTGAGCAGCTTGAATCACTTGACAGCTTGAACAGAGCAGCTCGAGTTGATTTACTCTGGCAACTTGAACTTTTACACTGGCAGCTCGAGTTTCTTCAACTAACAGCATGAACTTTGTATTTACATGTAAACTCTACTAAAAGTTTGAGAAGTCTAACTAACAGCTTGAACTTACTTAGACTATTTCCCAACAGGACTCGATTAAACTCACCCGACGCATCATCCATCCATTTACGCTAAAAGCTTTTTACGCTAGATTTTTGCCATCGCAATCCCGGTGGGTTCTCATAGTTCCCTATTTTCACACTGTTATGTTTTGGGGATGAAATACATACTTCGTTTTTATATGGACACGAAAATATCTTCATTTCTATTATGTATTACACATGTGGTTCAATTAGCCCTTATATCATGAACCGTTAATTGCATTTATTTTTAAGCGCGAATATATTGTGGATAGATCTATTGGGAGTCATGTCCCCCACTCGGGTTAGTTCGGGTCGGCTAACAGCGGGTGCATATATATTCAACACACGGTATTACGTATGGGAATACTGCACAGGGCAAACTCGTTTTTAATTAAGCTTCGGTTGCATGATGGTTTATATGTAATACATAACAAAGAATTTATGATTTTATAAATTCAATCTCTATTATTGTTGTCCGTACAAGTCAGATTTACGTGTAAACCTATGAGCTCACCAACAATTTTGTTGACGTATTTTAGCGTGTATTTTCAGGAAATTAAGGCAAGTCCATCACATCGGTAGTATTTTCAAGCTTCCGCATTTAAGGAGTCGCACTCAGTTTTAAACCATCGGAGATTTATTTGCATTATTTTGGATGATTTAATTATGTATTTAAATCTCTGTACCTTGCGAACTTCTCTTTATCATTTTGGGTTACGTAAAACATTTATATCTTCTAAAGTTACGCCGATGTATTTTTGAAAACGTCCATATAGTGGTCATTCATTATGATTATGGTTACGCTTCCGCGACGTCGCGCTTCGTTGCCAACCGGGGTAACGGGGTGTGACACTTGTGCATCATGAACTAAGGGAAGAAGGTTTGGTTGAATGGTTATAACTAGGGCTTTTACTCTTAACTGCTTACCTAGTTCCTTTCGGCCCTGAGCGTCTGCAACCAGATTAGTTTTCCTCAGGAGATAACGATTTTTCACAGTTGCAATCACTTATTAGCTTCATCCAACGACACTACTTCATATCCAACTCTTTCTGGTTCAAGATGTGTTGGAGGCTCTTATGGTCTGTGAGTGTAGTACACTTGTTACCGTACAACTAATGTCTCTAAGTCATAAAGATAAAGACTACTGCTCCAAGATCTAGATCATGCGTTATGTAATTCACCTAGTGAACCCTAAGTTTTTATAAAGTATACGCTATGACCCTATCTTTCTATATCAACCCATTGTGTGAAGCGTCACAGTAATCTACAAATTTCTTGCTTCTCTTGGATAAAATAAGCGCGCTGCACAGATTGTGCTTTAATAACTGATATAATGTCTCCTGATCCTTGTCCCAATCATACTTAATGTCTTTTCGGGTCAGTTTTGTTAGAGCTTCGGTGATCTTTGAGAAATTTTTGTAAATTGCCTATAATAAGTGGCAAGTCTTAAGGACTGTCGTATCTCTATGGGGGTTCTAAGAGTTGACCAATTCCTAATAACCTCAATCTTTGCGGGGTCGACTTTGATTCCTTTACTATTGTTCATGTGACAGAGGGATGTCACCTCTCCTAACGAAAAGTCAAATTTAGAAAGCTTAGCATATAGTTGTTCTTTCTATGATAATTCTAGAATCAGTCTTAAATGTTGCTCGTGCTCCTTCTCGTTTTGTAAGTAGGTTAAGATGTCATTTATGAAGACAATTACGAATTTGTCTAAATATGGTTTGCACACCCGGTTTATGAGGTCCATGAGTATTGTTGGGGTACTGGTTAATCCAAACGACATTAATAGTAATTTATGATGATCGTAACTAAATCTGAAGGCTGTCTTTGGAATATCTTTCTTGCGAACTCTAACCTGATGATAACTAGACCTTAGATCGATCTTCGAATAGAAGCTTAATTTTTGGAGTTTGATGAAACAAGTGTTGGCACTTGAGAGGAAGATGGTGTTCCGACTTCAAACTGGCCTTGGATCCCTTCCTCGTTTCTCCACTCTTGGAGTGTGTGAGGCATCCATCCCCAGTTTCTTATGTTTGCCCCGTTACTACTGCGGCAGGCTTGGCTGATGGGCAGGTATCGGGATAGACTCCCGTTGTGCAAGTCAAACCCTTTCCCTAGGGGTGAATTTCTTCAATGGTCCATTGGGATGGTTTCTGAATAGGGTGTTGGGTGAAATATGTGGTGGTGATGGTGGCACAATTTGTGTTGCTGGGCCACAGTTGCCCTCCTTGTGCTTTGCCGGGTCCATTACATCGTCATTGATTTGGTCTGGGTGGGTTCCCGATCCAAAGTACACCTCAGTGTCACCTTGGCTTCCTTGTTCCATCGGTGAGAATTCATCCTCTGATTCAAAGAGGATAATAACCGTATTGTTCGACATGTTATTGTCATCAGGGTCCATGTATATGTTCACAGTTCTTGAAGAAAGTTTAGTTTTTGTAACAGTTATAGTCTAGGTACTAATGCAACCTAGTTCACTATAACTATGGCTCTGATATCAATCTGTCACACCCCGTTACCCTGGTTGGCAACGAAGAGTGACGTCGCGGAAGCGTAACAATAATCATAACGAACGACCACTATATGGACGTTTTCAAAAATACATTGATTTAACTTCAAATATAAATATTGTTTTACATAACCAAAATACAGCGAAGTAGTTCTTAAAATACCAAGATTTAAATACACGATTTAGTTTATCCGGAAAGATGCATGTAAATCTCCGAGTTTGAAAATGATGCGACTCCAAAATGTACGGAAGCCTTGGAATACTTTCGAGGAATGTGCATGTCTTAAACACCTGAAAATACATGCTAAAATACGTCAACAAATTGTTGGTGAGCTCATAGGTTTACGCGAAAAGACCAGTTGTATGGACATTATCAGATGAGTTGAATTTATAAAATCATAAATTCCGTGCATGTATTACATAAACCATCATGCAACCGAAGCTTAATTAAAATGAGTTTGCCCTGTGCAGTATTCCCATACGTAATACCGTGTGCTGAATATATATGCACTTGCTGTTAGCCGACCCGAACTAACCCGAATGGGGGACATGACTCCAAATAGATCTATCCACAATATATTCGCGCTTGCAAATAAATGCAATTAACGGTTCATGATGTTGGGAAATATTCTAAGTATAGTTCAAACTGTTAGTTAGACTTCTCAAACTGTTAGTAGAATTTCTATGTAAGTACAAAGTTCATGCTGTTAGTTGAAGAAGTTCGAGCTGCTAGTATAAAAGTTCAAGCTGCCAGAGTAAATCTACTCAAGCTGCCCTGTTCAAGCTGCTAAAAGATTCAAGCTGCTCAACAGTTTCATAAACAGAAAGTGATGATATTCAGGAAAAGATATTTACATGAAGATTCCAGCATATCTACTATCAGAGAAGTTAGAGTCCTTCAAGGAAACAAATCAGAAAGCATTATAAATACATAGAATAGGTTTTTCTATTCTAATCAAGTTTCTGCGTATTCAAGTTTGCAATTGCTTTTTGTTTAAGTTTTCATAAGCCTCTAAGGTTGTAAAACCCTAAGAACAATTTGTGTTCTTCGTCTAATCAAACAGATTAGAAGTGATTGTAATCATTCTGTTCAGCAATACAAGCAATTTTGTTTATTCACTTGTGTTTATCTGTTATTGATTCCGAAAGCTTTTAGTAAAGTAATTAAGTGTTATTCCGCAAACTTCTTAATTAGCCTTTGATTTATTACAAGATTATAGGTTTACACGCTGATCAATTCAAATCAGTTAATCTTAGGTAGTTAAGTTTAGAACCTGACAAGTGGTATCAGAGCCGCAGGTCGTTCTTTGTTTTTCAAAGTCGAAAGCTTTCTTTTAACAATTTTAATTTTTTGCAATGGAATTTGATAATAGCAGTAGTGGATCTGGGCAAGGACTCAAAGTGCCTATGCTTAAGCCCACTGAGTTTGAGATGTGGAAACTCAGGATTCAACAGCATATTCAATTCATTGATTATGCCATATGGGAAACTGTTGAATTTCCTCCTGCAGTTGATCCTGAACTTGATGCTGAGGGCAAACCCATCAAACTCCTCCAAAAACTGAACTTGAAAGAAAGGCTAGAATGAATGAAGTGAAAGCTCTTACACTTCTACAAATAGCCATTCCTAATGCTTATCAACATCAGTTCAAAAAGTTCTATACTGCTCATTCTCTTTGGATTGCTTTAGAGAAACGATTTGCTGGTAATGCCAGTACCAAGAGAAATCAAAAGGATCTTTTGAAACAGCAGTATGAGAACTTTTCTGGTGGAAATAATGAAAATCTTACTCAAATCTTTGACAGGTTCAACCAACTGATAAGTGAATTGGAAAGTGCAAAAGTCAGCCTGGATCAAGATGAGGTCAACAGAAAGTTTCTTAGATCTCTTGGAGAAGAATGGACAGTTTATGCTGCTCAATGGAGAACAAAAGACACTCTACATGAAATAGAACTGGATGATCTGTACAACAGTCTGAGAGTGTTTGAGACTGAGATTGACACTAAAAAGAAATCTCTTACTTATAATCACAATACTGCTCTTCTGTCATCTGAAAAATCTAATTATAGTGATTCCTTTTCAGGTGGTGATGGTAACTCTACTGAAGCTCACTATGAGGCTTTTGTTGCTAATGATGGACTGTTTGCTCTAAATGCTGAAGATCTAGAACAGATTCATCCAGATGATCTTGAAGAGATGGATCTGAAGTGGCAACATGCAATGCTGACCATGAAGGCCAAAAGGTTTCTGAAAAGAACTGGCAGGACCAACTTTCAAGCCAGAGCAGAAGGCAAACCAGCTTTTGGTAAGTCAAAAGTTGAGTGTTATAAATGTCATAAGCTTGGCCACTTTGCCAGAGAATGCAGATCTCAAAGTCAACAATCATCAAGGCCTCAGCAGACTAATCAGGCTTCATCATCACAAGCACTTGTCTCTCAAGAAGACAATGTGTTTGATTGGAGTGATCAGACAGAGGAAGAATTTCAAAATCAAGCTCTAATGGCAGAAACATCAATTGTCACCTCCACTGAACTACCATCTGAGGTAAATTCTAAAAACTTTGCTCTCAAACATGCATAAATATGGTTAAAAAGTACAGATATCATAATGAGAGCATGTGTAAAACTCTAGCTAAGATGGAAGAAAGGATATATGAATACATGCACGCAATAGAAGATCTTGAAAAATAGATCAATGACTATAAGGATAATGAGATTCAAATGGGACATGATAGAACATATCATGAGTGGGAGAAAAAGGAGCTGAATAAGAAAATAGAATCCCTAAATAAAAAATTAGAAGAGACTGAACAAAAGGTGTTAGAGGCTAATAAGAAACTAGAATCTGTCAATATAGATCTAGGAAACTTCAAATTGGCAAATCAAAAGCTGGAACACCTAATGGAAGTCCAATTTAAAGATAGGGTAAAAACTCAGCTCAATCCCAAAGAAGGTATAGGCTACAAAGCTACTCCACCCCCATACAACAACAAATACATTCATCCAATGAGTGAGGTTGCTGATAGGCTTGTTAATGAACCATTAGATGAGTCTATGACTACTGTAGATCCTATCCTTGAAAACAGTCCCGAATATAAAGAAGATTTGATTCAACATAGAGACTGTGAGTGCACAGCAGTTGAGAAAGAACACAAAACAATGAGTGCACCTATAGAAGTCCAAATGCCCAATAAGAAAGGAAAGGAGAAGATGAGTGTATGCAATGCTGCTCCACAGATTTCTATACTTTCTAACTGTAACATTGCATCTTCTTCAAAAAATAATAAAAAGGGTAAAAATGTTCTAGTCTGCACATGCCAAAAGCATGGTGTTCAAAAGTTTCCCAAACAACAGCAGGTAAAGGGAAATCAAAGGAACAAGAACCAGATATTATCCAATAAAACTGGTTCTCCAATCCAAACAGTCAAAAAGTGCTTCCATTGTGGCAGGAAAAATCACTTGGCCAGGGATTGTTTTTATAAACCATCTGTTGCAAAACAGACTGTGATTCATAAAAAGACAAACTCTCAAAATTCAAAAAATTCAAAGGCCAAACCTCCTACTGCATCAGTTCCAAAGAAAACAGTTGATCACAGGTTCTCAAAAGTTAATAAGAAACAGTCCACACACCAAAAACAAGTTTTAGCTAAACCAAAATTAAATTTTAAACAAATATGGTGTGTTAAAGGGAAAAACTCAGGTGAATCTGTTGATACAAATGTTGAAACTGCCAAGTCTAAAGTTGAGACTGCTAGTGCAAATTCTCAAGCTGTTAGCACTGCAGACTCAGTTCAGACTGTTAGACTCAAAGTTGGGACTGGTATTGGATCATCTGACACTGTTATTGAAAAGGATGGACAAAATACCTGGATACCTCATGTGATAACTAAGTACTCTCCACAAAATCCATCAGTGGATCTTACTAAGTATAAGAAATCAAAGACAGTATTTAGTTATGTTAATGCACAAGGACAACCCAAAACCAACTTGGTTTGGGTTTACTCCACTACTAACTAAGCTTTTATTTGTGCAGGGCAACCATAGGTCACCTCATAAAACAAGATGGCATTTGGACAGTGGATGCTCTAGGCACATGACAGGCAATTCTGAGTACTTGTCAAATTTCAAAGGCTTTGAAGGAGGATTTGTTGCATTTGGAGGCAACTCCAAAGGAGGTAAGGTTAAAGGTAAAGGCACTGTTAATGCAGGCAACATGATTTTAAATGATGTTTTGTACGTTGAACAGCTTAAGTATAACTTATTGAGTGTGTCTCAAATCTGTGACAAACAAAATATTGTTTTGTTTACAGATTCTGAGTGCATTGTCCTTTCAAAAGATTTTCAAATTCCTGAAAATCTTGTTTTACTAAGAACACCAAGAAAGGACAATGTCTATTGTTTGGACACAGAACTCTTATCCAAATCAAGTACTTTAAGCTGTTTGATATCCAAAGCATCATCCAATGAGTCTGCTCTTTGGCACAGAAGGATGTGTCACATGAACTTCAAATCCATGAATGTTTTAGTCAAAAAGAACTTGGTAAGAGGTTTACCACAAAAGGAGTTCATATGTGATGATCACTGTATAGCATGTCTTAAAGGCAAGCAACACAGAACTTCTCATAAGGCCAAAGAAGTAAATTCAATCTCATTTGCTCTTCATCTGATTCATATGGATTTATTTGGTCCAACATCTGTTTTGAGTTTGAATAAAAGGGCTAACTGTTTAGTCATTGTTGATGAGTTCACCAGATTTACTTGGGTTTACTTTCTTAGGTCTAAAGATGAAACTGCTGAGCTAGTTAAGTCATTTATTCTTAAGATAGAAAACCAATCCAACTCAAAAGTCAAGGTGATAAGATCATGTGAAGACCACCCCTCACGGGACGGTAGACACGAGTCTAGGTCCCACATTATGCAATACGATATCAATCAAACTAAGATAGAGTAATTAAGTGCGGAATTGAAATTACAAGTACAACATATTAGGATTTAAGTTTAATACAGATTACCGATTTTAAATTAAACTTATAAAGGCCACAAGCATAATTTAATTCATGCCATCATATAATCAAAATAAATCTACCCAGATCATCATGATATCATCATCCAATTAGTACCAAAATGGGTTCACTGAGTAGAGGTCTATGAATCTTCTGTCTTGATCGTGTAAGACCTAAAAACTAGGTCCGGCAGGTGACTTTCCTTTGTCTTTTCCTATAAAAATGTGAAGTAGCAACCGTAAGCAATGCTTAGTGAGTAAATAAATTTTCAAATTAACATGCATGTCAAGCGGCTCATCAGTCTAGCGTGATATGTCTTGGCTGCCGCTACAGCCCTCATGATTGAGACATAGAAGTCATAGAATCGGATGATGTTCAGGCCACACTCACGCTTAAATCGTGGGGATCAGCCACATACTGGGCTAGCTACCAGTAAGTCAATATGGCGGAACATCGGAGGTCATTACCAAGTTCAATAGAACTGGTGAAATAGCCAAGTCTTGGACAATAGACCAATAGGGCTAACCGAGCTGAATCAATATCTCAAGTTAAATGCAAATGATGAAGCATATGTATTCAATGTCATGATAGCAGTAATCTTAAAGCAATGTCTGAAATGAATACTAAAAGCAATATCATATGAAATGATAAGTCAAATAGCTATCATGATCCACTGGGCAACCCCCAACCATGGTGTGCACAGGTCACAATGCAGCTGATAATATGAATGTCAATCAAACTAGCATCAACAATATGTCTCAACCGGAAAATCAAGCATGTTAAATCTGAATATCTATAACTCACAGATCTGGGTCTTTATCAAACAGATGTAATTTCTGCCACCTGAGTTATCTCAGGATTTTATCTTTGTCAATCTGTTCTCTGTCAATTCAAGTCTTTGACCCGCTTTTAAATCTTAAAGTAAATGTTCAGAATTTCACTGAACCTGTCCAGAATTATCATACCATATCATGTCATGTCAATCTTGTCATCATTTATCTTTAAAATATTTATTTTATCTGATTCTGATAACTGATCATTCATCTATTTTTCTTTCATTTATATTAAATTCTCAAAGGATCAATATTATATATATATATATATATATATATATATATATATATATATATATATATATATATATATAATATATCATTTTGCTAATTATCTCATTAATTTATGAGTTGTCTATGTATTTTATTCAATATATTCGAATTTAAGGAGTGGGGTTCGAATTTATAAATTAAATTCGAATAGGAATGTAAATTCGAAGGCATTATATTCGAATAAAAGACTAAATTCGAATATATATATAAGACATAGATTCGAAGCCACATATTCGAATATATAATAAATTAATCATATTTACTAAAATTAATTCCATGGTTTCTAGTTAAATTCAAACACCAATAAATTCAAAGCTATTATATTGAATACCAACTAAGTTGTTTGCATGATTTGACTTTAATGTCAAATTCCAAATCTTCATTCGAATCTATTAGATTCGAATTTTACTTTTCGAATTTAATGATTAATTTCGAATATATTTTCGAATTTAACTCAATTTCGAGTTTGTTCTATGTATTTTCGAGTTTGTTCTTGGCATTCTCGAATTTGTTCATATTTACAGCTCTAAAACATGAATTTCTAAGTTATAAATCATGAATATAATGAGTATTAAGCCTAGGTTCGTTTATTTTATACTTAATCTAGTTAAAACTTAGGCTAAATTAACTTTAATCATACAAAATAATCAAATTCGAATTTTATTCTTAAAACCGAAATATAAAAGCTTAAAAATATCGATTCTTACCTCAAATTCGTATGAAATCACGTAGGAGATAGCAGATTCGGATAGAACTCTTCGAGATCTTTTCAGTGACGTATAAAACTCAAGAATCGGCTGGTCGGTTTGGGAGAAAATCTAGAGAGAGAGTAGAGAGAGAAAGTAGAGAGAGTAGAGAGAGAGTGGAGAGTGATTAAATGGTCTTAATTCACGTTTATATACTCTATCTAGTTATATTTGTTACTTAACCCACTATTATTTTTTTTGTATCTTATATCTCATTTATTTAATTATCTTTAATAATTATTAAATCATAATCTTTAAATATTTATATAATTCAATTAATATTTCATAACTTAATTAAATTATTAATCAAATAATGTAATAATATTACATTATCGGTTCGAAAATATTGAATTTACGACTGGGTCAAAAGTTAGGTTGTTACAGAATGGGCTCCACCACGCACAAACTTCGTCCCCGAAGTTAGCTATGTTCGAACAGACTGGGATAAGTAGCTTTCATGACATCTTCAGATTCCCAAGACTGATGCGAACCTTTGTGGTGTTTCCACTGGACGAGCACCATCTGTATCTCTTTATTTCTAAGCTTCTTGGTCTTCGAGTCCAAAATACGTTCTGGCTCTTCAACCACTCTAAGCTTCTCATCAATTTGCAAGTTAATATGTGGTATTTGAACTTCTCTTTCGTCTGCTAGACTCTTTCTCAGATGACTGACATGGAATACAGGATGTATTCCAGATAAGTCCGCCGGCAGTTCAAGACGATAAGATTGATTTCCTATCTTTTCCACAATCTTCATTGAGCTTCCAGTATGTTTCCTCGGTAGCTACTTGATACGAAGAGTAGCCACATAATCTCGAGAATTCATGCTCATATTCATCAACAGTTTTGGTTCCCTGAGTCAGCTGCATCAGTTGAACCTCCATCTTATCTTGTTGATCGATCGGACAATATTTTGCATTGAACATATCTAGGAACTGGTTCCACTCTAGAGTCTGAATAATTTCTTCACCGTATATGCTTCTCTGGGTTTTCCACAAGGCACGGGCAGCACCGACGAACAAAGCGGATGCATAGCTTACTTTCTTGGAGTCTAAGCAATCAGAAATCCTGAAGATTTCTTCAGTGTGGCTAATCCAATCCATTGCCTGAATTGGATTAACTGTTCCTTCAAAATTCAAAGCACCGCTAGCTTTGAAATCTTTATACTTGCAGCCTTTTGGCTGAGCAATTTGGGTTTCAGGATTTGTGTTATCAGAATCAGATTCATTAGTCTGGACTTGCTTTTCTTTTCGCTTATTCTTTTTATCTTCCCGTCATTTAGCTTCGGCCTCATCTCTGGCCTGAAACTGTTCTTGCATTGTCTTATTTTGTTGTTCAGAGTGTTGGGCTAACAATTGTTGCATCATTTCGAACATTTGTTGTGGGGTCATGTCGTTTGGTATGTCACCTGATCCTGATCCTGACATCTTAAACTGAAAATTAAAATCATTTAACTATCAGTTTATAGACTTAGATCTATGTACCCTTTTCCCATCCTAACAGTCTGTACATCCTATCTCAGTTCAAACCACCTAAATGATTGATACATATGTATCGCTTCAGTTTGAGACCAAGTATACTCACGTAATACTTGATTCACTCAAACTATGGGCTCTGATACCATCCTGTGAAGACCACCCCTCACGGGTCGGTAGACACGAGTCTAGGTCCCACATTATGCAATACGATATCAATCAAACTAAGATAGAGTAATTAAGTGCGGAATTGAAATTACAAGTACAACATATTAGGATTTAAGTTTAATACAGATTACCAATTTTAAATTAAACTCATAAAGGGCACAAGTCTAATCTAATTCAAGCCATCATATAATCAAAATAAATCTACCCAGATCACCATGATATCATCATCCAAATAGTACCAAAATGGGTTCGCTGAGTAGAGGTCTATGAAACTTCTGTCTTGATCGTGTAAGACCTAAGAACTAGGTCCGGCAGGTGACTTTCCTTTGTCTTTTCCTATAAAAATGTGAAGTCGCAACCGTAAGCAATGCTTAGTGAGTAAATAGATTTTCAAATTAACATGCATGTCAAGCGGATCATCAGTCTAGCGTGATATGTCTTGGCTGCCGCTACAGCCCTCATGATTGAGACATAGAAGTCATAGAATCGGATGATGTTCAGGCCACACTCAAGCTTAAATCGTGGGGATCAGCCACATGCTGGGCTAGGTACCAGTAAGTCAATATGGCGGAACATCGGAGGTCATTACCAAGTTCAATAGAACTGGTGAAATAGCCAAGTCTAAGACAATAGACCAATAGGGCTAACCGAGCTGAATCAATATCTCAAGTTAAATGCAAATGATGAAGCATATGTCTTCAATGTCATGATAGCAGTAATCTTAAAGCAATGTCTGAAATGAATAGTAAATGCAATATCATATGAAATGATAAGTCAAATAGCTATCATGATCCACTGGGCAACACCCAACCATGGTGTGCACAGGTCACAATCCAGCTGATAATATGAATGTCAATCAAACTAGCATCAACAATGTGTCTCAAACGGAAATTCAAGCATGTTAAATCTGAATATCTATAACTCACAGATCTGGGTCTTTATCAAACAGATGTAAAATCTGCCACCTGAGTTATCTCAGGATTTTATCTTTGTCAATCTGTTCTCTGTCAATTCAAGTCTTTGACCCGCTTTTAAATCTTAAAGTAAATGTTCAGAATTTCACTGAACCTGTCCAGAATTATCATACCATATCATGTCATGTCAATCTTGTCATCATTTATCTTTAAAATATTTATTTTATCTGATTCTGATAACTGATCATTCATCTATTTTTCTTTCATTTATATTAAATTCTCAAAGGATCAATATTATATATATATATATATATATATATATATATATATATATATATATATATATATATATATTAATATATATATATTTTGCTAATTATCTTGTCAATTTATGAGTTGTCCATGTATTTTATTCAATATATTCGAATTTAGGAAGTGGGTTTCGAGTTTACACTTACATTCGAATATTTAGAAGATTAAATTCGAACTAAATTCGAATATATATACCAAGTTTCGAACTCCATATATTAAATTCGAACCACCCATCGAATTTGATGAGCAAATTCGAACTTACCACAAGCATATGGACAAATTCGAAAGTTTGTGTTTCAAACATAAAGTCAAAAATCGAATCTAAATTTAAAGATATAAAAGTGAGTACCAACTAAATTGTAGGACCTCAAATTCGATTGCATGATTTGACTTTAATGTCCAATACCAAACCTTCATTCGAATTTATTAAATTCGAATTATGCTTTTCGAATTTAATGATTAATTTCGAATATATTTTCGAATTTAACTCAATTTCGAGTTTGTTCTATGTATTTTCGAGTTTGTGCTTGGCATTCTCGAATTTGTTCATATTTACAGCTCTAAAACATGAATTTCTAAGTTATAAATCACGAATATAATGAGTATTAAGCCTAGGTTCGTTTATTTTATACTTAATCTAGTTAAAACTTAGGCTAAATTAACTTTAATCATACAAAATAATCAAATTCGAATTTTATTCTTAAAACCGAAATATAAAAGCGTAAAAATATCGATTCTTACCTCAAATTCGTATGAAATCACGTAGGAGATAGCAGATTCGGATAGAACTCTTCGAGATCTTTTCAATGACGTATAAAACTCAAGAATCGGCCGGTCGGTTTGGGAGAAAATCTAGAGAGAGAGTAGAGAGAGAGAGTAGAGAGAGAGTGGAGAGTGATTAAATGGTCTTAATTCTCGTTTATATACTCTATCTAGTTATATTTGTTACTTAACCCACTATTATTTTTTTTGTATCTTATATCTCATTTATTTAATTATCTTTAATAATTATTAAATCATTATCTTTAAATATTTATATAATTCAATTAATATTTCATAACTTGATTAAATTATTAATCAAATAATGTAATAATATTACATTATCGGTTCGAAAATATTAAATTTACGACTGGGTCAAAAGTTAGGTTGTTACAGAATGGGCTCCACCACGCACAAACTTCGTCCCCGAAGTTAGCTATGTTCGAACAGACTGGGATAAGTAGCTTTCATGACATCTTCAGATTCCCAAGACTGATGCGAACCTTTGTGGTGTTTCCACTGGACGAGCACCATCTGTATCTCTTTAAATCTAAGCTTCTTAGTCTTCGAGTCCAAAATACATTCTGGCTCTTCAACCACTCTAAGCTTCTCATCAATTTGCAAGTTAATATGTGGTATTTGAACTTCTCTTTCGTCTGCTAGACTCTTTCTCAGATGACTGACATGGAATACAGGATGTATTCCAGATAAGTCCGCCGACAGTTCAAGACGATAAGATTGATTTCCTATCTTTTCCACAATCTTGAACGGACCGATGAATCTCGGAGCTAGCTTGTTTCTCTTTATGAATCTCACCACATTCTTCATTGGGGATACTTTCAACATCACCCAATCGTTAACTGCAAAGCTTATTGATCTGTGTCGGTTATCATAATATGACTTCTGCCTGCTTTGAGCTTCCAGTATGTTTCTTCTAACAAGTTGAATGTTCTCATGAGTCAACTGTAGAAGGGCAGGACCCGCTATAGGTGATTCACCTGTTTCACGCCAACAAGTGGGAGTTCTGCACTTCCTTCCTTACAAAGCTTCAAAAGGAGCCATCTTGATCGTGGAATGATAACTGTTATTATATGAGAATTCGACCAGAGGCAAGTGGTCATCCCAATTACCACCCAGATCAAGAACGCAGGCACGAAGCATATCTTCGAGAGTAAGGATAGTACGCTCACTCTGGCCATCTGCATTAGGATGATAAGCAGTACTCATAGACATACGAGTACCCGTCCCGTCTTGTAGAGCTTGCCAGAATCTAGATGTGAAACGACTATCACGATGAGATACGATAGACTTTGGCACACCGTGACGAGAATTATTTCGGTGATGTACAGTTGTGCCAATCTATCGAGAGAGTATGTTTGTTTCATCGTTATGAAGTGAGCTGACTTTGTTAATCGGCCCACGACTACCCAGATGGAGTCATGCTGTCTTTTGGTCTTCGGCAACTTCGTGATGAAGTCCATTGTTATATGCTCCCACTTCCACTCAGGAACTGGCAGTGGTTGCATATCCCCGAAGGGTTTCTGGTGTTTTACCTTAACCATCTGACAGATTCTGCAGCTTTCAACATATCGACCGATGTCTTTCTTCATTCCTGGCCTCCAGTAATCAGCTTTCAGATCGAAATACATCTTTGAGCTGCCAGGATGAACATATAATTTGGACTTATGGGCTTCTGATAGAAGAGTGTTGCGAATAGAACCATATTTAGGAATCCAGATTCGGTTTCTCTTGAGACAATGAAGTCCCAAATGATTCAGAGTTAGAAATTGTAGCTGCCCTTTAAGATTTTCAGAACAAAGATTCTCTTCTTTCAGTGCTTCAGCTTGAGCAACTCTGATGTCTTCAATAAGATCAGAACAGAATATAACCGGAGTTAGGGCATAGCAGCACTTTTCTGGATAAACTTTTCTACTCAAAGCATCCGCGACAACATTAGCTTTGCCGGGATGATATAGGATCTCGCAATCATAGTCCTTGATAAGCTCCAAGGACCGTCGCTGTCTCATATTCAGATCCTTTTGAGTAAAGAGATGTTTGAAACTCTTATGATCGGTGTAAAGCTGACACCGAGTCCCGTAAAGATAATGACGCCAGATCTTCAGTGCAAAGGTAACGGCAGCTAACTCAAGATCAGGAGTTGGTGCACTTTTCTCGTAATCTTTCAATTGCCTTGAAGCGTAGGCAATGACTTTTCCCCTTTGCATCAGAACACATCCTAAGCCAGTACCAGATGCGTCGCTGTAAACGACAAAATCATCGTTTCCTTCTGGTAAGGCTAGGATTGGCGCTTGAATAAGCTTCTGTTTCAGAATGTCGAATGCCTCTTGCTGTTTATCGCCCCATACGAAAGGTGTATTCTTTCGTGTTAACATAGTAAGCGGCACAGCAATCTTTGAGAAGTCCTTTATGAATCGCCGATAATAGCCAGCCAATCCAAGGAAACTTCTTATTTCGGAGGCATTGCGAGGCGGTTGCCATTTTTGAACGGCCTCGACTTTAGACGGATCAACGGAAATACCTTCGCCAGAAACAACATGGCCAAGGAATTGAATCTATACAAGCAACAAAGTAGAATTTTAAGTTTTGTTCAATCAAAGAACGCTTAAGGAATAGCTCAAGACAATGTAAAGTTATAACTGTCTGAGCCAGAATTCGCATTTAGAAAATTTTGCATAGAGTCTTTCTTTTCTCAGTAACTCTAGCAATTGCCGCAAATGAATAAAATGATCAGCCTCTGTTTTGGAGTAAATCAGAATATAGTCTATGAATACGATAACTGACTTATCCAGCATCGGTCTGCACACACGATTCATGAGATCCATGAACGCCGCTGGTGCATTTGTTAAGCCGAACGGCATCACGAGAAATTCGTAATGACCGTATCTTGTTCGGAAGGCTGTCTTTGGAACATCCTCATCTCTTACCTTCAATTGATGATACCCAGAACGAAGATCAATCTTGGAGAAATAGCTTGCTCCTTGTAGCTGATCAAATAGATCATCAATCCTGGGCAGAGGATATTTATTCTTTATAGTAACTTTGTTCAACTCGCGGTAGTCGATGCACATACGGAAAGTTCCGTCTTTCTTTTTGACAAATAAGACAGGTGCACCCCATGGAGATGAACTCGGTCGGATAAACCCCTTTTCCAACAGCTCTTGCAACTGCTTTGACATTTCCTGCATTTCTGCAGGTGCAAGTCTGTAAGGAGCTTTTGCAATGGGAGCCGCACCAGGAACTAAGTCAATGCCGAATTCGACTTGACGTTCTGGTGGCACTCCAGAAATATCATCGGGAAAGACGTCTGGAAACTCACAAACGATAGGAATTTCAGCTAGGGTTTTCTTTTCAGAGTTAGATTCAGAAGAGACGTAGCACAGATAAGATTCGTGACCCTTAGACGAACATTTGTGAGCTTTCTCTACAGAAATGAAGCAGTGAGCACCTTTTCTTTTCTCTCCTTTGATCTCTAATACTCGGCCGTCTGAGGACTTGATTCTGATGATCCGACAGTTGCATACGATCATTGCTTCGCTGTTCGTTAGCCAGTCCATGCCGATGATAACGTCAAACTCTTTTAGCGGAATCGGTATAAGATCGAGGTTGAATACAATATTATTTACGAGCAGGGTGCAGTTTCGGTAGACAGAATCAACCATAACATAGTTGTTACTGGCTGTCTCGATATCAATTACAACAGGAAGCTTTGACGGGGATTTAGGAAATCTTGATGCAAAAGAAGTCGATATAAAGGAACGACTCGCGCCGGAATCAACTAATACTCGGGCAGGAATGGAGTTAAGTAAAAACATACCCGTAACTACATCAGGGGTTTCCTTTGCTTCTTCAGCCGTTATCTGAAACGCACGTGTACTTGCTGTCGGAGTTGCAGCAGAACTTTTTACTGTAGACCCTCCAGCCGACGACTGTGACTGAAATCGTTGCCCGCTTCGACAATGATACATTAAGTGTCCTCTTTTCCCGCATTTTGCACATCCACGTCCCTGCTGTGGGCATTCTTCACTTCTGTGACCGATCATGTTGCATGCAAAACAAGTGACATAATCTGGATTGCACAATCCCATGTGTGACTTTCTACATCGCTTGCAGAATCGTGGTTCGTTCGTAAGGGAATAAACTTGAGCTTTCGGTTGTGAAATATGCTGATGGGATTGCTGAGATTGTGACTTATTTGGCTTGAAGAATCTCCCAAATCTCTGTTTCTTCGGGGGTGATGGACATGTCGGGTTAGCCGTTGGAGCGTAAAGCTGGTCGCCATACTCTAAATACCCACGCTCGATCTGTCTGACTGCTTCTACCATTTCCAAGTAACTTTTGTATTTGATCGCGCTCATCGGATGTCGATATCTAGGGTTGAGTCCTACGCGAAATCTATTCATCTTTCTTTCCTCGGTAGCTACTTGATACGAAGAGTAGCCACATAATCTCGAGAATTCGTGCTCATATTCATCAACAGTTTTGGTTCCCTGAGTCAGCTGCATCAGTTGAACCTCCATCTTATCTTGTTGATCGATCGGACAATATTTTGCATTGAACATATCTAGGAACTGGTTCCACTGTAGAGTCTGAATAATTTCTTCACCGTATATATTTCTCTGGGTTTTCCACCAGGCACGGGCAGCACCGACGAACAAAGCGGATGCATAGCTTACTTTCTTGGAGTCTAAGCAATCAGAAATCCTGAAGATTTCTTCAGTGTGGCTAATCCAATCCATTGCCTGAATTGGATTAACTGTTCCTTCAAAATTCAAAGCACCGCTAGCTTTGAAATATTTAAACTTGCAGCCTTTTGGCTGAGCAATTTGGGTTTCAGGATTTGTGTTATCAGAATCAGATTCATTAGTCTGGACTTGCTTTTCTTTTCGCTTATTCTTTTTATCTTCCCGTCTTTTAGCTTCGGCCTCATCTCTGGCCTGAAACCGTTCTTGCATTGTCTTATTTTGTTGTTCAGAGTGTTGGGCTAACAATTGTTGCATCATTTCGAACATTTGTTCTGGGGTCATGTCGTTTGGTATGTCACCTGATCCTGATCCTGACATCTTAAACTGAAAATTAAAATCATTTAACTATTAGTTTATAGACTTAGATCTATGTACCCTTTTCCCATCCTAACAGTCTGTACATCCTATCTCAGTTCAAACCACCTAAATGATTGATACATATGTATCGCTTCAGTTTGAGACCAAGTATACTCACGTAATACTTGATTCACTCAAACTATGGGCTCTGATACCATCCTGTGAAGACCACCCCTCACGAGGCGGTAGACACGAGTCTAGGTCCCACATTATGCAATACGATATCAATCAAACTAAGATAGAGTAATTAAGTGCGGAATTGAAATTACAAGTACAACATATTAGGATTTAAGTTTAATACAGATTACCGATTTTAAATTAAACTTATAAAGGGCACAAGTCTAATCTAATTCAAGCCATCATATAATCAAAATAAATCTACCCAGATCACCATGATATCATCATCCAATTAGTACCAAAATGGGTTCGCTGAGTAGAGGTCTATGAAACTTCTGTCTTGATCGTGTAAGACCTAAGAACTAGGTCCGGCAGGTGACTTTCCTTTGTCTTTTCCTGTAAAAATGTGAAGTAGCAACCGTAAGCAATGCTTAGTGAGTAAATAGATTTTCAAATTAACATGCATGTCAAGCGGATCATCAGTCTAGCGTGATATGTCTTGGCTGCCGCTACAGCCCTCATGATTGAGACATAGAAGTCATAGAATCGGATGATGTTCAGGCCACACTCACGCTTAAATCGTGGGGATAAGCCACATACTGGGCTAGCTACCAGTAAGTCAATATGGCGGAACATCGGAGGTCATTACCAAGTTCAATAGAACTGGTGAAATAGCCAAGTCTAGGACAATAGACCAATAGGGCTAACCGAGCTGAATCAATATCTCAAGTTAAATGCAAATGATGAAGCATATGTATTCAATGTCAGGATAGCAGTAATCTTAAAGCAATGTCTGAAATGAATAGTAAAAGCAATATCATATGAAATGATAAGTCAAATAGCTATCATGATCCACTGGGCAACACCCAACCATGGTGTGCACAGGTCACAATCCAGCTGATAATATGAATGTCAATCAAACTAGCATCAACAATATGTCTCAACCGAAAATTCAAGCATGTTAAATCTGAATATCTATAACTCACAGATCTGGGTCTTTATCAAACAGATGTAAAATCTGCCACCTGAGTTATCTCAGGATTTTATCTTTGTCAATCTGTTCTCTGTCAATTCAAGTCTTTGACCCGCTTTTAAATCTTAAAGTAAATGTTCAGAATTTCACTGAACCTGTCCAGAATTATCATACCATATCATGTCATGTCAATCTTGTCATCATTTATCTTTAAAATATTTATTTTATCTGATTCTGATAACTGATCATTCATCTATTTTTCTTTCGTTTATATTAAATTCTCAAAGGATCAATACTATATATATATATATATATATATATATATATATATATATATATATATATATATATATATATATATATATATATATATATATATATATATTAATATATAAATATTATGCTAATTATCTTGTCAATTTATGAGTTGTCCATGTATTTTATTCAATATATTCGAATTTAGGAAGTGGGTTTCGAGTTTACACTTACATTCGAATATTTAGAAGATTAAATTCGAACTAAATTCGAATATATATACCAAGTTTCGAACTCCATACATTAAATTCGAACCACCCATCGAATTTGATGAGCAAATTCGAACTTATCACAAGCATATGGACAAATTCGAAAGTTTGTGTTTCAAACATAAAGTCAAAAATCGAATCTAAATTAAAAGATATAAAAGTGAATACCAACTAAATTGTAGGACCTCAAATTCGATATGATTTGACTTTAATGTCCAATACCAAACCTTCATTCGAGTTTATTAAATTCGAATTACGCTTTTCGAATTTAATGATTAATTTCGAATATATTTTCGAATTTAACTCAATTTCGAGTTTGTTCTATGTATTTTCGAGTTTGTTCTTGGCATTCTCGAATTTGTTCATATTTACAGCTCTAAAACATGAATTTCTAAGTTATAAGTCACGAATATAATGAGTATTAAGCCTAGGTTCGTTTATTTTATACTTAATCTAGTTAAAACTTAGGCTAAATTAACTTTAATCATACAAAATAATCAAATTCGAATTTTATTCTTAAAACCGAAATATAAAAGCTTAAAAATATCAATTCTTACCTCAAATTCGTATGAAATCACGTAGGAGATAGCAGATTCGGATAGAACTCTTCGAGATCTTTTCAATGACGTATAAAACTCAAGAATCGGCCGGTCGGTTTGGGAGAAAATCTAGAGAGAGAGTAGAGAGAGAAAGTAGAGAGAGAGTAGAGAGAGAGTGGAGAGTGATTAAATGGTCTTAATTCTCGTTTATATACTCTATCTAGTTATATTTGTTACTTAACCCACTATTATTTTTTTTGTATCTTATATCTCATTTATTTAATTATCAATAATAATTATTAAATCATAATCTTTAAATATTTATATAATTCAATTAATATTTCATAACTTAATTAAATTATTAATCAAATAATGTAATAATATTACATTATCGGTTCGAAAATATTGAATTTACGACTGGTTCAAAAGTTAGGTTGTTACAGATCAGACAATGGAACTGAGTTTAAAAATCATATCCTAAACAGTTTTTGTGAGTCTAAAGGTATTGCTAGGCAATATAGTGCACCAAGAACACCACAGCAAAATGGTGTATCTGAAAGAAAGAACAGAACATTAATTGAGGCTGCTAGAACCATGTTAGCGGATTCAAAACTGCCAATGACCTTTTGTGCAGAAGCAGTCAATACAGCCTGTTATGTTCTAAATAGGGTTCAGATTGTTCAATCACAAGGAAAAACTCCTTATGAGTTATTCCATAATAGAATACCCTTAATAGCCTTTTTCAAGTCTTTTGGCTGTCCATGTACCATTCTTCACACTAAGACTCACTTAGGTAAGTTTGAAAGTAAGGCTGAAGAAGGTTTCTTTGTAGGATACTCAAATCAAATCAAAGCCTATAGAGTATATAACAGTGTGTCTAAAACCATTGAAGAAAGTGCCAATGTTGAATTTAATGAAAATACTGCAAATGTCAAAGGCACTGGTCCTGATTGGTTGTTTGATTTAGATTCACTAACTAATTCTCTGAGCTTTGTTGAGTATATTGCAGAATCTGATGAAAACAGGATTGAAGCTGTCAACACAAACTCTCATGCTGGCAGCACAATTGATCAAGTTGTTGGCACAAAGTTTCAAACTGCTGCAGATTCAAATAATTGGGATTAGTATACAATTATACCACTTCTGTCTTGTGAACCTCCAGGGGTTGTGAATACTCAACATGATTCAAATCCAGACAATGAAGTGCAGCTCCCAAGTCCTGAAAGAACAGCTCCAACACAAAGGGAAACAGTCCCAGATTGATGTCAAGCTGTTCCAGAAGCTGAATCATCAACTGGTCCTGATGGAGATGATACAAATCTTGGATCCTCTTTTCAGACAGATAGAGAGCCTACACTCAGAGTTCACATGTATCATCCTCTCAATCAAATAATGGGTGATCCACGCACTCCTATGCAAACAAGGACAATGGTTCACAAGGAGACTGCTGCTGCTGACCCAGCAGTTCCTGAATTTAGTCTAGCTGCTTTTGAACATGCCTGTTTCATGTCTCAACTAGAACCTAAAAAGGCATCAGAAGCTTTGAAAGATTCATCCTGGATTAAGGCTATGCAGGAAGAGCTACTACAATTCAAGATTCAGAATGTATGGACACTTGTTGATCTTCCTAAAGGAAAGAGAGCCATTGGTACAAGATGGGTGTTCAGAAACAAGAAGGATGAGAGAGGGATAGTCATCAAGAACAAAGCAAGACTATTAGCACAAGGGTACACTCAAGAGGAGGGCATAGATTATGATGATGTATTTGCTCCAGTGGCAAGAATTGAAGTCATCAGACTGTTTTTAGCTTATGCAAGCTTCAAAGGTTTAAAGTGTATCAAATGGATGTGAAGTCTGCTTTTCTATATGGCACAATTGAAGAGGAGGTCTATGTGTGTCAGCCTCCTGGTTTTAAGGACTACAAGTATCCAGACAGAGTCTACAAGCTAGACAAGGCTCTCTATGGACTCCATCAAGCTCCTAGAGCATGGTATGACACTCTGTCATCATACCTTCTACAGAATGGGTTCAAGAGAGGTACTCTGGACAAAACACTATTCACAAAGTCCATCAAATCTGAGATTCTGCTTGTACAAATATATGTTGATGATATCATCTTTGGGTCAACCAATGACAGTTTGTGCAAAGAGTTTGAGGCTTTAATGCACAAGAAGTTTCAAATGAGTTCAATGGGAGAACTCACCTTCTTTCTAGGATTGCAGGTCAAGCAGAAGCCCACATGTCTCTTCATAAGTCAATCAAAGTATGTCAAAGACATACTGGAAAAGTTTGGGTACAAAGATACCAAAGCTGCAAGTACTCCTATGGATCCTCACAAGCAGCTTCATACAGACAAAGATGGAATAGATGTGGACATTCATCTATACAGATCTCTTATAGGATCTCTTATGTATCTAACATCTTCTAGACCTGACATTATGTTTGCTGTCTATGTTTGTGCTAGGTTTCAATGCTCTCCAAAGGACTCTCATCTGGTTGCTGTTAAGAGAATCTTTAGATATCTCAAAGGCCAACCGCATTTAGGACTCTGGTATCCTAAAGAGTCTCCTCTTGAATTAACAGCCTATTCTGACAGTGATTATGGAGGATGCAACATTGACAGAAAATCCACAACTGGTGGATGTCAATACTTGGGAACAAGATTGGTCTCTTGGCAGTGCAAAAAGCAAACAACTGTCTCCACTTCATCTACTGAAGCAAAATATGTAGCAGCTGCAAGTTGCTGCTCCCATGTGATGTGGATTCAAAATCAACTGAGAGACTATGGTATGAATTTCCTATCCACTCCCATTTATATTGACAATTCAAGTGCAATTAGCATTGTACAAAATCCAGTGAAAATTCCCAAAACCAAGCATATAGAAATTAGATTTCATTTTATAAGGGACTGCAATGAGAAGAAATTAATCCAAGTTACCAAAATTCATACTGATGATCAGTTAGCTGATCTATTTACAAAACCATTTGATGTAGGAAGATTCACCTTCCTAGTATCAAATCTCGGTATGGTTAATATGGATTAATTTGTTCTTCTTTATACATATGCTTGATTAAGGGGGAGTCACTGTTTCATTAGCAGTCGCCTAATTTTCAACTAACAGCTTGAGTATTTTCTCAAGCTGCTAGTTCATTTTCTCGGACTGTTAGTTGTTTCACTTGATCTGTCAAAGTGTGCAGGGTAATATGGTCATTTTCATAAGTGTGTGCGTGGGTTTAGATATTTTCAAAACCTTTAAAGGTTCCAGTTTCGTTCCATTGTACCTATCAGTTGCAAAATATCTTCCATGAACCCTTCTTCGATTCTTTGAACAATTCCCACGCACATCACTGAAACCCTAAATCCTTCGTTTATCAATGGATTTCGTCAAAGAACACAACTGTTTACCCTATTCTCTAAAACACACTGATCTTGAACCATTCCACGACATGATGGACTTCCTTCGAAGTTCCCATATCCATCATGCCCTTCACATCAATCCCACTATCCACATATCTCACATAGAACAGTTCTGGAAATACGCCCCAGTCAAAACTGTTAATGGAGTCACATCTTTGACATCCAAAATTGATGGCAACACTGTGTCTATCACTGAGGAAATCATACGCCAACATCTACATCTTCAAGATGCCTCAGGTATATCAGACCTATCTCTTGCTGCTTTACATAATGGTCTTCATGCCATTGGATATAGGGGCCCTGCTGAATCTTTTACTTTCTTTAAAACTAATTTTGCCCCTAAGTGGAAGTACCTTGTACATATTATTCAGCAATGTATAAGTCCAAAAAGAACTGGTTGTTCAGAATTTTCATCAAACATAGCCACTGCCTTAGTATGCCTATCATCTGGCCAACAGTTCAATTTTTCAAATATGATTTTTCAGGGTATGCTAAGGCATCATGCCCTAAAACATGGGAAATTTTTGATGTATCCTAGATTTTTGGCTGAAATTATTGCAAGAACTTGCAATAATTTCAATATACATAAAAGGATTCATGTTTCCCATAGGCACTCTTTACCTTCCATAAAACGTCTTCTAAAACAAAGTGCCAATGTTTTGACTGTTGATGTCCCATTGCCTTCTGCAATGTTGGACATCATTCCAAGAAACAGAGGAGAGGGTCCTGAGCAGGCTCAGCCAATCATTACTGCTTCACCCCCAGGACCCCAACCCACTCCTCCTGATACTCAAATGCCTTCTGTTCCTATTGTTAAGCCCACATCTCCACTCATACTATACAAAATGAAAAGAGGTCCAGGAGCTCCTTCCTCCTCAGCCCTCATACAAGAGCCAAATAACCTTGTGCAGGAGGACACTTCTGCACAGAATATCTAAAGGGAACCCATTGAGGACACTTCCAACCTCAATCAGGGGGTGGACTTCTCATCACAGATTATCCATATGGGTTCTGCGGCTGACACTACTGTTGCTACTGCACAAGTGGCACAGGACAGTGCCAACATCATTAAGACCACGCCCATGGCAACAGAAGGTGTGCAAGCACCATCTGGAAGTCCCCAGTACCAAGAACAGAGGGGCCCAGAGGTTTCTACTTCTGGTATTCATGCCAGTGATAGATCACAAGCACCACATTCGTTTGCTGATCTTGAGGCTAGTCTGCAACTCATGTTATTAACGGATCCTAAGCTGCAACCTGTTGTAGCAATGTTGGAATATTATCAGTCCATCATTGCTGCACAGGGGGCACAAATCATTGCACTCAGGCAGACAGAAGCGGCTCAAAATCAAAGAATGGATTATCTCCATAAAGGGTTTACCTCTGTGGGAATAAGATCGTTAAATTAGAGCAGTTGATTCGAACCCAATTGGCAAAGGTTGTAGGTCCTCCTAACCAAACCAATGCTTCCAAAAAGGGGGAGAATCAGGAGATCCCTCAATCAGTCCAAGCAGCTCCAACAGTCCAAGATTCTAGGCTAGCAGTCCCAACAGCTCCTCAAGCTGTTAGTCTAGAAACTCAAGCTGCGTCTTCAAAAGCAACTGGAGTTGTTATAAGAGAAGGAATTCAGGCTCCCATCAGTTCAGTCCAAGCTACATCTTCTGCTACCAAAGATAAGGGCAAGGGTATTCTTATTGAGTCTCCAAAGCACAAATTTTCTACTAGAGAAGCCCAGATTGCCTATGATGCTGAAATTGCAAGAAAGATAGCAGAAGAACAAGATCAGGTTCTAGACCAGCAAACCCATGCCCCAATGAAAGATGATGAAACATTAGGTGATTACCTAAGAGGGTTTGTGGTCAAGCAAGGTGAAAGGAAGAGGAAGATGCCAACAGGGCATTCAAAGGCTGAGCATAGAAGATTTTTTATTAATTTTGCCTTTTCAGCTGGCATCCCAAAGAGGATGGCTCAGTCCATGAGCACAGAAAGGCTGCAAGATATCCATGACAAGGAAATGGAAAAACGTAAGGTAGCCAAAGTCTCCCAAGAAGTCAAAAGATCACAGGATTCAGCTCAAGCTGGTATAAGTAATGTTCAAACTACTGCCAGTGATCCTGCTCCTTCTGTTAAAGCTGCTGCTCCTATTCTTCAATCAGATTCAATTTCACAAGCAAAGCTTGATCAGGTTAAAAGGGTGCTGTTTGAGCATCAGCTGCAAAAAGTAATGGAGATTGAAAATACCCTTGACCAACATGATTTCTCAAAACCTCTTATTACTTACTGGTATGCTAAGCCAATGGATAACATTGACTTAAGATATCATTTTGTAGTAAGAAGAGAAACTGGTCCTGAGGAGGAATATAAAAGTATAATGCATATGGCTCAAGGGATGACCAGAGATGAGCTCACAAGGATGTATCATGTTGGGACTGCAACTCAAGTTAGATCTTCCCTCCCACAAGTAAAACAAGCCACTAAAGATTTGCAGAGCATTTTTGATTCTGAGTCAATAAGGAAGGATATAGAAGATGCCAAGGAGATGAAGGTTGCACAAGTTGATCTGTTTGTCAAATCAAAGACTTACAGAATCAGGTTTGCAAATGGATCCGGTATGTTCTTCAATTTTGAATTCTATGATCTTCCAAAGGCTATGTTACTTCAAATGAGGTAAGTAAGAATATATTGTGATAGAGAAGATTTGAAGAGAGAATTTTTGAAGGCAGTCAATCAGAGACTTGCACAGTTGTAAGTTTTTGAAAGCCTTGGTTTGTAAATAATAGTTTACTTAGTTTTATTTCCTTATTTGTATAGAACTTAAAGTCTTCTGTAAAGAATTTAAGTTAGGGGGAGATTGTTGGGAAATATTCTAAGTATAGTTCAAACTGTTAGTTAGACGTCTCAAACTGTTAGTAGAATTTCTATGTAAGTACAAAGTTCATGCTGTTAGTTGAAAAAGTTCGAGCTGCTAGTATAAAAGTTCAAGCTGCCAGAGTAAATCTACTCAAGCTGCTCTGTTCAAGCTGCTAAAAGATTCAAGCTGCTCAACAGTTTCATAAACAGAAAGTGCTGATATTCAGGAAAAGATATTTACATGAAGATTCCAGCATATCTACTATCAGAGAAGTCAGAGTCCTTCAAGGAAACAAATCAGAAACCATTATAAATACATAGAATAGGTTTTTCTATTGTAATCAAGTTTCTGCGTATTCAATTTTGCAATTGCTTTTTGTTTAAGTTTTCATAAGCCTCTAAGGTTGTAAAACCCTAAGAACAATTTGTGTTCTTCGTCTAATCAAACAGATTAGAGGTGATTGTAATCATTATGTTCAGCAATACAAGCAATTTTGTTTATTCACTTGTGTTTATCTGTTATTGATTCAGAAAGCTTTTAGTAAAATAATTAAGTGTTATTCCGCAAACTTCTTAATTAGACTTTGATTTATTACAAGATTATTGGTTTACACTCTGATCAATTCAAATCAATTAATCTTAGGTAGTTAAGTTTAGATCCTGACACATGATATAAGGGCTGATGGAACCACATGTGTAATACATAATAGAAATGAAGATGTTTTCGTGTCCATATAAAAACGAAGCATGTATTTTATCCCCAAAACATAACATTGTGAAAATACGGGCTATGAGAACTCACCGAGATTGCGATGGCAAAAACGAGCGTAAAAGCTATTTAGCGTAATTGGATGGATGATGCGTCGAGTCAGTTTAATCGAGCCCTAAAGGATAATAAGGACTTAATATCTCTAATATATGATGATATATATTTATAGATTTTTATGTCTTAAATCACCCAACATTACAAGTTTATAAATAAAACCCGCTTAAAACGTCAAGTTTATATATATATAATTTTCCAGCTTTATCGGAGGTTTTTCGGCCTACTTTGAGGCTGTTTTTGACCAAGCTCCACAATGTTTTAGACTTTGGTTTTCTAGGACATTAAACTAATAAATACAAAGGATTTCTAGATTCAAGAGCGGCCAATTTTCGATATGTTTAGGTTGGTGAAAAAGCTCGTTGAAAACCTATGTTGGCCATTTTTGAGCTGTCAAACTTTCGGTTTCCCAAATAATTTCTGGAGGTCCTAAACTCCAAAATAAATTATGAAAACTTCCAGATCTATAGTTAAGACATAGATCTATCTTTTGAGACAAGAATCAACTCATTTTGTTAAGTTATGAATTAGTTATAATTTTTCAAAGTCGACGCAACTTTTTAGCCGAAATTCCGTAGTTCATAAACTTGAAATAACTAGTGATTCTTGTTGTTTATTCAAAGATTACTTGTATAAAAGTTATAAAACACATATATCACTTGTTTTATAATATTTACACTTACATAATGTGTTTATATATTTATAAACACATTTGAAGAAAACAACTTAAAAACAAAACTAATGATTTATAAACTTGAGTTTTTATGAAACTTGTTGTTGTTGGTGACTATATATATTATGCAAGACTTATATAAACATAAATATAAGATAAAATAAGTTAGTATATACTTACTTTGATGTTTTATAAGAATGCAAATGAGAAAAAATTGAAACTCTTGCAAAAGTTGCACCAAGAACACTTCAAAATATGAAGAACACTTGAAATACTTCAAGAACACCAAAAATTGAAGGTTATTGGCTTTGGGAGGGCTTATGGCCGGTTTTTGAAGAGAGAATAGAAGGGTTTTGGTGTGATTAAAATGAATGGAAATGTTCTCTATTTATAAGGAAAATTGGATCTTGAAAAGATGGTGAAATGATGAAGAATAGTGCAAAATCTTGGATGAATTGAAATAAAGAGGATTTGATTTTGATATGTTGAGTAAAATAAATTATTTCAAGGTCCTTTTGTCCTTCCTATTGGCTGGCCTAAGGGAGGTATTTTTGGTGTATTTTCATTTATTTTTTGTATAAAAGTATTTAGAAATGTATTCTTGTATTTCCCTTTTCTTGTAAATTCATAAATACTTTTGGATGCATTGTTTTAATCAATTGTTTTAGTCTTGCATAATTAATGTTAAGTAATTGTATTAGTGTATGATAGTGTCACTAATCATAATTTAATTATGTACTTAGTTGCATTAATCCATCATATCGTAAATCGATCGGATTAAGTGATTTACCGATTCATCGCACCGATGAATTTGATTCTAATTGAGTTGAATTTCTTCATGAACCTTGTTAATCACTTTGATTAATTGCTAATCATCAATGATTAGGTTATAAATGGCTAGTAAATACTGATTAAGTCATAGTTGCTAACCTGGTTTAGTGCTGGATGTTACATAAGCTGTATCATTACCTAACAAACCGACTACTTCTTATCAGAAGTCATCTGATGATAAAGCTAAAACTTCCTCCAAAAACCCACAGGTTCTTGTAATCAGTAACCCGGTTACAACATTCCTCAAGAACCTCACTGAAGATTATCCACCAAAGCCTTCTTTTGTCATGTCAGTCTCTCCACAACCAGAAGAAGATTTCGATCCTACCGAAGCATTTGAACATCTGTTCATGATAAGAAATGACCATGAATGAATCCGTTGTACAAAACGTAGGAGATGACAGTGAGTCAGGAGGATCAAAAATCCAAAAGACGCCGCCCAGAAGACAAAACCCACCAAAGAGATATACAAATCAATAACTCACATTTGGATCAGAACTAAGTTTTGAATGTTGAATTTTTCAGGTTCTACTTAGAATAGTTGCTGTAACTTCTTTCAGGAGTCAAATTGGGGCCCGAAATTTCTCAAAATGGTTCAAGCTTCGATTTGATATATTATGGGTCTCGTATCTATACTCGAGTCAAACGTTATGGTCTCTGGAAGCACTGAAGGTCACAAGACGCTGAAATACAAAGTTGTCCAAAGTTCGGAAGTTGATGGTCAAAGTTCGGATGGTCTGAAGCTCGAAAGATGATGATGATGGTCTGAAGTTCATATGTATGGTACGAAGTTCAGATGTATGGTCCGAACTTTGAGATATGAAATAACACTTAGCCAAAATTTTAGTAAACATCACTGTAACTTTTACTGTAGCAATCAAAGAACAAAGACCCAGATCTTCAAAAATCCAACTCCAAATGATGTAAAAACCATATTAATGATCTCTTAATGCTCGAAAATAATAATGAACAACTTCTAAACAAAATTCAACATCCAATTTCCACAGGTCTATGATTAATTTCGAACAATAACCAAGGAAAAAGGAAAAACGTGATGAACACTAATAACTCTCAGATCCAGAAATTAACCTTCAAATCACACTGAAAATTAGCAAATAATGAACGGAATTCACTATTAATTATAACGTTGTTTATATATCAAAATTATAATATGTCTTTAAATCTCTTAATGAAATATATAACGTTCTTCTTGAAGTTGATACATTTAGATTTATTTCTAAATAAACAAAATATGTAATTTAATGTTTCCATAAAATATATATTTTTTTAGTTTAACAAAATATATAAATATAATAATAAAAATATATTATTATTAAAATACATTAATAATTTTAGGGATCGATAATATAAGATTTAATATTTACATATTATGAGACAAACTAAAAATAATGAACATGATATTTAAAAAAAATGATCAAAGTTACTGTTTTAGGGATCATTTTTTTAATTTACACCTTTTAAAATGTAGTAGTTGAAAATAATTAAGAGAGATGAAAAAAATAAAAACCATTTATTTAAAAAAATACATTCATTTAGTAAATAAATTTAAAATTACAAGTATTTGGTAAATAAATTTTAAGATTACAATGTTTATGGAAATAACTCAATGATTATATGGATCCTTATATATTCACGTACTGTTAAATATCCTGGTTCTATGAAACATGATTCTAGTTCATGTGCATCTCTGAAAACTACTGCTACTAGATCATTTGGATTTGTCAAAAACTCATTTATTAAATTGATCCCGAAAGGGTTCATCTCTAACAAACAAGGACCCAAATGTAAATGGGTACCTAAATCGGTTTACACTGTCTGAATGTACGATAATCAAGTGTGGTACCTAGACTCTAGGTGCTCAAAACACATGACTGGAAGAAAGGAGTATCTCTCTAATTTCGTCGATGAATTCGCTGGAACTGTTCGTTTTGGGAATAATCACTTTGC